>JAECUM010006289.1:0-15535 GCA_016617855.1 Megalonaias nervosa | reverse complement strand
CAATTGCAGTTTCAGTGTAGTGTACTTTTGGTGTAGTATATATCTAGTTATCTCTAGTGTAGTATATTTCTAGTGTACTATACATCTAGTTATCTCTAGTGTAGTATAATTCTAGTTCTCCATAGTGTAGTATATGTCTGGTGTAGTATATATCTAGTTACCTCTAGTGTAGTAACTTTCTAGTTTAGTATATATCTATTTATCTCCATTGCAGTATATCTCTAGTATATCTCAATATTTGTAGATTCAGCTGATATTCCTTTGTTCACTGATGCATTAACTATACAAGTAGTATGTATATAGCTTGTTATTTTTTGAAGCTTTGAAAGTCCGTGATTTATTTATATCAAACGCTAACTGTTCATCCGATACCTTCATGCCAATTTGTAGACAAATTCCATACGATGGAACACCAATTACCGTAATTTACGTGGTGTATTTCTGCTTATTAAACATGAATCTGGTAAAGGCTGAATTAGCCTGTCAAATAAATGTTAGCAGAGTCAATCAAACCGATGGTTATTGAGAGCGTCGACCTTGTTTTCTATAAATTAAGCATATACTTCCATGATACAACATCACAGAACCATTGCAAGAGAACACGCCTCTACAGAACTAACAAAGAGTTTGCTGAACTTTTGACCCTGCCTTTGTAAAACGTTTAATCGTCTTAAGATCACGTGTCAAATTTTCGTTCTAGTCTGGCAAATAATCATGGATTTCTCAGATTGTATTGGTTTCCACGTGTCAAATCTTCGTCCAAGTCTGGCAAAGAGATGAAGATTACTTCTGTCCAATGAATAGTGAGCTCTCAGATCGTATTGGTTGTTTAGTTTAACTGCCACAAGACACATGCCATTAAAATGTTTATTTGTCATTAATTTTAGCTATGCTGCAAAATGCATTCTTATACAGCTTGTATGTGTCGTAAATCGTGTTAGATGCAATGAGAAATGACCTAAAGGACACGATTTCAAAGCAAGCTTCGTTTAATTCATATGGAAGACTAGGTTTGTCCTGTGCACAAACTAATGAAGTATTCATAGACTGATAATAAGAATTAATAAAAACTAATCCATCTTTTCTAACTTTTTTGTCATATACACTTGTGATGTACACCATTAACATGACAATCATTATAGGACGTAACATTTATTGATGCAGCCATCAAGCAATCATACATCCATGAATCAATAAGTGGACACTAAATTATTTTTCACGCAAAGTTTCTTTTAAAAAAGCAATTCTTTTTTGTGTCTTATTTGTCCAAGAAAAAGGAAATACAACTCATATTTACTTATGTATTCAAAAGTACATTCTGTAACTTTCCGACATTGCTTGCTGACGTTGTCATCGGTAAGTTAATTTACTATGTATTGTTTTCTTCTGCTGTTCTAGTATTTGAGAAAATTGAAAATAATTATTGCCAGTATATTCTTTCATGAGCATATATAGAGAAATCTCAAATGGGTAATGATTTAATATTGAATTTATGAAAGAGTTGAATAAAGTCCAGCTTTTGTGAGCCTTGGCCATTATTCAACGAGTTTCGTAAATTTAATATTAAATCATTACCCATTTGAGATCATCTTATCAGTTTTTATGTCAGTGGAAATTATTTAGAATAATTTCGTTCATTCAGAACGTTGCACTCCTTTCATTGTTGTGTGTAAAAAACAGTCCCAAACAAACTAATTAAAGTAGACTATACCTTTTCACAAATTATAAATCAAAGAACAAGCGTCTATCCGAATAAACATAACATTTTATCAAGACAAAATCATTTTTCAACACAGAATGATCAATGCTTGTGATGTCACGTTGTTCGATGCGGTACAAAGTACCGGTTAGAGTCCATGTTCATCCAAAGATGTCACTTTCACTACTAAACATTACATTGTTGCGATAATTGGGTGAAAAGGTGATTTCTGGATGCAGAAATTCCCATATTTACTGTAACGTATTTGTGACCGGATATTTGCAGTATTTGATTTGAAACATGTGACTGTCAAGAAGACGTAAACAAATTTAGTAGGATTTGCATCACATATTTAAAAATGCTGTGGTTGGATAAAGTTCTGTCATCTGGGAGATCGGTTTATGTCCACATTCTTCTGTGAACAGAGGTTAGTTTATTTACTTCAGTAAGTTCACATTTAAACCACGCTTGTATATTAGGTGGATTTTATGTTACAGAAATAAGCCCCACCACCACCACTACCCCAAAAATAAAAACATGTGGCGATAAATTGGCTATATTTAGTCAGAGGCGTTCATCGAAAACAAAACATTCCAGAAGGCGGGGTAAAAATTTTTTCCCACGATCGCAGCCAATCAGTAAAGTGAATACTGCACAATAATTTCATGGGGTTATTTTGACCAATAATAATCATATAAAGTGATATTTAACACGTGATATCAAAAATATAAAACTGCACATACAATAGGAAAACTATACCCACTATCTGATTTGTTCCCAGATTGAATCATGCGTCACATTCTGATAAGGTGTTATAAATATTCCATAAATGTAATAATTATTTAATGAGTGAAGTGGAAACATTGTCACTAATAACGAAAAGAGCGATACTGTGTTGATGACTTAGGCTTGAATATTCGAAGAAAATCTTGCACGAACTGTGAGTTAGAATTGTTACGACCCTGTAGTTAAATTACATATGAGT
Organism: Megalonaias nervosa; assembly: GCA_016617855.1. NCBI lineage: Eukaryota > Metazoa > Mollusca > Bivalvia > Unionida > Unionidae > Megalonaias > Megalonaias nervosa. The sequence continues at coordinate 12,851 of JAECUM010006289.1, read as the reverse complement.
TAAAAATTACATTCTTCTAATTCTTTGTTTCATTTTTTTTATTTTGTTTTTATATCACTAAATGTTATTATTATTATGGTGATGATTATGTTAGCAAGGTCTAATAGTTTGTTAGAAACATCATATTTATTTAAAACGTAAATGTGACTCGTGTAAGCACGATTTTTGCATGACGGTTTTTCGTGTCAAGTAAACAGTGAGAAAGAGCTATGTAAATGATTGGCTGGGACCACGTTATTACTTGTTTACGCTTTTGTAATACCCAGAGTGATTTCGAAATCACACGTGTTCTTCATGCGTGTGTACATGTAATGACGCATTAGCTTGTTTTAAATGCTCAGTTACCTGTAAGAAATATTTAGTCATTGAGATAGTTATAGTGGTAGTCAGTCGTAGTCGGTCATAGCTGAGAGTCACGTCATAACATCTTACAGAGTTTCTAATATCTTAAGGAAAAGCTATTTCTGTGCTGGAAAGAGGTGTTTGTTCATTCGTACGTGTTAGGAACAACATGTGTGTTGTTAGTGGTGGTAGCTGTATTTCATCTACTTTCTAAGTAATTATTTTCCCTGGAGAACAACATTACTGGCTTTGGACAAAGACATTTGATGAAATTGTTTCTAAATCGGAACAGAACAATACAAATTGTGCTTTACAGTGAACATTCTGGACATTTTGTGTTAGCCTTCGTCTGACGTCATCATCCGCCATCTTGGAACGGAACTGAGATTCAGACTGTATCAATTTAGAACTGTTTATTCACAGGACTTATGTGTTTTCACAAATTTAGAACATATTTTTGGATCTTCGTAAATCGTAAGTCTTGTTTCACATATTTATCTTTTTACCGTGTTTTCTAGGGAAATAAATTATCTTTGTTAAAATTTACAAAGCATGTTGTCTTCACTCTTTCTTTGTGTTACTTTGAACGCGCCGATACGTAACATAAAGAAATTGGGGGCTCGTCCGGGATTGGATATATGAATTTGGCTGATATATGAAATTGGCTAAAAATTGAAATTTAAATTCCCTAGTTCATTTTATTTGAAATCTTAGTGAAAACAACAGGCTTTCTTTAAGAATGTCAAAAGTGGAGAGTTTTCTTTCTAACCCAACTCAAGAACAGTTGGATAGTCTGAAGAAGGATGAGTTGCTTGAACTTGCCAGAAAGTACGATCTTTCTGAAGCAAAAGCTTCCTTGACAAAACGAGAAATCAAGAAAATTTTAGTTCAACATTTGGTAGAAAAGAATATTTTTGACCAAAGTGTTTTGGCATCTGTCAGTAAGTCTATGACAGACTCTGACAGTAAGAAATTAGAACTAAAAATAAAAAAATGGAAATAGAGTTAAGGAAGCTCGAGCTTCAGAGTCAGAATGAACAAATGAAAATGCAATTAGAAGAAAGGGAAAAAGAAAGACAAATGCAATTAGAAGAAAGGGAAAAAGAAAGACAAATGCAATTAGAAGAAAGGGAAAAAGAAAGACAAATGCAATTAGAAGAAAGGGAAAAGAAAGACAAATGCAATTAGAAGAAAGGGAAAAACAAAGACAAATAGAAGAAAGGGAAAAAGAAAGGCAAATAGAATTACAAAAGGAACAAATGCAATTTGAAGAAAGGGAGAGAGAGAGAGACAGATGCAAATTAAAATGAAAGCATTGGATCTGGCAAGTGACAGGCACGATTCCATTTCCCGTGCAAATTCAAATTTTAACATTTTAGGAAATATCAAGTTAGTTCCCCCTTTTAGTGAAAAGGAAGTAGACAAATATTTTATTCATTTTGAAAAAGTCGCTGAGAATTCGAAATGGCCAAGAGAGTATTGGACTCAATTATTGCAGAGCGTACTCTATGGCAAGGCCAGAGAGATTTATATATTTCTGTCAGTACAACAAAGTTCTGATTACGATTTGGTTAAGGAATGCATCTTGAAGGGTTATGAATTAATCCCTGAGGCTTATCGGCAAAAGTTCAGAAACTACAAAAAAGAAACTAGACACACTTATGTTGAATTTGCTAGAGAAAAAGAACAGTTGTTCAAGAGAAGGTGTCTGTCTGAGAAAATTGAACATGATTATGAAAGACTCGAACAACTGGTATTACTCGAAGAGTTTAAAAACTGTATTCCTAGTGATATCAAAAATCACCTTGAAGATCATGAGGTCAAAACCTTGGAAAATGCTGCTCTTGCTGCTGATAAGTATTCCTTAACTCATAAAGTTCCTGCTGTAAGCAAATCTTTCACGCAGCAGTCCACTAATAGAAAGGTGTTTCAGCCAAATACGACTCTCAGTAAAACTCAATCTGGCACAAATTCTAAAAATCAAGCCTCTGAGAGACTTGATTCAAAATCCTTGTCTATCCCTACGTGTACCTATTGTAAGAAAAAAGGACACGTCATTTCTGATTGCTTCAAATTGAAATATAGGCATCAGAATCAAGATAGACCTATCCCAAATGCTCTTATTTCTAAGAGGTCATGGTCACGGTCATGTACTGAAAACAATACATTTCTTGGGTTTGAAAAACCTCAGTCTGATTGTGTTTTGGAGAATTTGTTTTGAACCATTCATGTCGAAGGGTTCTATATCACTCTTGGGTGATTTGGCCAATCCTATCCCTATTAAGATTTTGAGGGATACAGGAGCTTCTCAGAGTCTTTTAGTTTCAGGTATTTTGCCTTCTTCTGAGAAAACCTGTTCTAATGAGAGTGTTCTCATTCAGGGAGTAGAGTGCGGCTTTGTTAATGTTCCTTTCCATTCTGTTAATTTGTCATCAGACTTAGTTTCAGGACCTGTGACAGTTGGTGTAGTGTCTACCTTACCCGTTGAGGGCATTCATTCGTTGCTAGGCAATGACTTAGCTGGAGACAAGGTTGTGGTTGATCCACTTGTAACTGACAAGCCTTCTTTGGATCAGAAAGATGATCCTGTTGAAAAAGAAATCCCTGATTTATTCCCATCTTGTGCAGTTACCAGAGCTATGGCAAAGAAAGCTCTTGAGAATGATTTTGATAAGGAATGCATTCCTTTAGCTGACACATGTATTGGTCAGGCTTTTGATGAGGTCACTTTCACTTCTAATTTGAATCAGTCAAAAGGTATTGATCATAGTGATCCTCTTTTGAATACTCATTCTCTTTTATCTGATCAGGGTGATAAACGACAATCACTTGTCGTCGAACAGGAGAAACATCCTGAGATCTCCTGTTTGTTTCAGCGGGCCGTTAGTGAAACTGAAGCAACTGAAGTACCTGTCTGTTACTTCATTAAAAATGGAGTTCTTATGAGAAAATGGAGACCTCTCGAAGTACCTGCTAGTGACGAATGGTCAGTAAAATATCAGATTGTGGTTCCGAAACCTAACAGACAGGAAATATTTAGTTTGGCCCATGAAACTCCTATGGCTGGTCATTTAGGGATAAATAAAACGTATCACAAGATCTTGACTCACTTCTATTGGCCAAAAATCAAAAGTGATGTATGCAAGTTTTCTAGATCTTGTCATACTTGTCAAATGGTAGGAAAACCAAATCAAAAGATACCTAAAGCTCATCTGCAACCAATTCTTGCCTTTGACGAACCATTCAGTAGAATTATGGTAGATTGTGTTGGTCCCTTACCAAAGACCAAGTCAGGCAACCAATATTTGTTGACCATAATGTGTGCGTCAACAAGATTCCCAGAGGCAATTCCTTTGAGGAATATTAAAACCAAAAATATAGTAAAGGCTTTGATAAAGTTCTTTACTCAGTTTGGCCTTCCCAAATTTGTCCAATCGGATCAAGGGTCAAATTTCATGTCTGGAATTTTCCAGCAAGTCATGCATGAATTGGGCATTAAACAGTTCAAATCATCTGCCTATGATCCTGAGAGCCAAGGGGCTTTGGAACGATTTCATCAAACTCTGAAAAATATGATGAAATCATATTGTTTTGACACAGGTAAAGACTGGGATGAAGGCATTCATTTACTTTTGTTTGCAGTTAGAGAGTCCGTTCAGGAATCTCTAGGGTTCAGTCCTTTTGAACTGGTATTTGGAGATACTGTGCGTGGACCTTTAAAGTTATTGAAAGAGAAACTTTTTTCAAATGAAGAAACAGAACTTAATCTTCTTGATTATGTCTCTGATTTCAAGTCTAAATTGTCAAGGGCTTGTGAGGTCGCAAGAGGAAATTTGCACTCTACGCAATGAAAGATGAAGTTAAGATATGATAAAAACGCAAGGGATAGGAGTTTTCAATCTGGTGATAGAGTCCTGGCTCTCTTGCCCATTCCACAAAATCCTCTTCAGGCAAAATATTATGGTCCATACACGGTTGAAAAGAAAATAAGTGATTTAAATTACATTATAAATACTCCTGATAGGAGAAAACCAAAACAACTGTGCCACATCAATATGTTAAAGGAGTATGTTGAAAGAAATAGCCAGGTAAATCATGCAATTAATTTAGTTGCACCTGTCCCACCAGCTGAGGATTTGAGTGAAGGAATTCAGTTGGATTCTACTAATCTTGGAACAACAATCTTCGGAATTCGGAAGTTATGGAAAATCTAGACCAGAAACTTTCTCATTTACAAAATCAAGAAAAAAGTGAACTTAAACAATTATTGTCTGAATATGAGCACTTGTTTCCAGACGTGTCTACAAGGACAAACAAAATTTTTCACGACGTTGAAGTAGTAGATTCGAAACCCATGAAACAACACCCATACAGGATGAATCCTTTTAAACAGGAATAGATGAAAAAAGAGATTCAGTATTTACTTAAAAATGATTTTATAGAGCCCAGTAAGAGTGATTGGAGTTCACCGTGCATTCTTGTTCCGAAACCGGATAAAACTTTCCGAATGTGTACGGATTATAGGAAGGTGAACAGTGTGACAAAAACATTCATTTCCATTGCCAAGAATCGACGATTGTATCGACAAAATTGGAAATGCCAAATACGTCACTAAATTCGACCTTCTGAAGGGTTTTTGGCAAATTCCACTAACGGAAAGAGCAAAAGAAATTTCGGCATTTGACTCCAGATGGACTCTACCAGTATAAAGTAATGCCATTTGGGATGAAGGGTTCTCCAAGTACTTTTCAACGCCTTATGAATATGATTACTTCTGGTCTAGACAATTGTGATGCCTATATTGATGTCATCATCTACAACAACACCTGGAAAGAACATCTAGCCACGATTCGGAAGTTCTTCGACAGACTCACGGATGCAAATTTGACTATTAATTTGCCTAAAAGTGAGTTCTGCCGTGCGTTTGTTACTTTTCTAGGACATATTGTGGGACATGGTCAAATTAAACCTATAGATGCTAAGGTCAAGGCTATTTCTGAATTTCCCGTGCCAGTCAGTAAAAAACAGTTGATGCGATTTTTGGGTATGGCCGGGTACTATCGCAAAGTTTGTTCTAATTTTTCTGATATTGTTGAACCTCTGACAAACCTGTTGAGAAAGAAAAACAAGTTTCTTTGGACTGAAAAATGTCAAGAGGCTTTCGATAGATTAAAGGCCATACTTGAAAATGCACCAGTTTTAACAGCTCCAGATTTCAGTCAACCGTTCAAACTATCTGTGGATGCAAGTGATGTTGGGGTTGGAGCAGTTTTGCTTCAAGATGACAAAAATGGTGTAGAACACCCAGTGTGTTATTTCTCTAAGAAATTAAATAAACACCAAAGAAACTACTCAACAATCGAGAAGGAATGCTTGGCTTTAATGCTAGCATTACAGCATTTTGAAGTTTATATCAGTTCAGCTCCTTCTCCGGTTGTTGTGTTTAGTGACCACAACCTCCTTACTTTCATCAGCAGAATGAAAAATAAAAATCAAAGACTGTTGAGATGGAGTTTATTTTTGCAAGAGTACAATCTTGACATCATGCACATTAAAGGAAAAGATAATTTTAATTGCAGATGCACTTTCCCGTGTATAGAAATGTCAATTTCATATACACCTTTTGTGTAAATTCATAAGAGTTCTTCCTATGTAAATTTTTTTTATCTCATGTATATTTTACATCTGGTGAAAAAGAAAGTTTTATTACATAAATCTTTCTTTTTTCTTTATGGGGGAAAGTGTTACGACCCTGTAGTCAAATTACATATGTGTTAAAATTTAAATTCTTCTAATTCTTTGTTTCATTTTTATTTTATTTTTATATCACTAAATGTTATTATTATTATGGTGATGATTATGTTAGCAAGGTCTAATAGTTTGTTAGAAACATCGTATTTATTTAAAACGTAAATGTGACTCGTGTAAGCACGAGCTTTGTATGATAGTAAATTCGTAGCAATTAAACATTCAGCAGTAGCTATGTAAATGATTGGCTGATACTTGTTCAGGCTTTCGTAATGTCCAGATGGATTACGAAATCACACGTGTCTTTCGTGCGTGTGTACATGAAACGACGTATTAGTTTCCTTTATATGCTTAGTTATCTGTAAGAAAGTTCAGTTATAGCCGTAGTCATAGTCGTAGTCAGTCATAGTTGAGAGTCACATCATAACATCTTGTAGAGTTTCTAATACCTTAAAGAAAAGGTATTCCTGTGCTGGAAAGAGTTGTTCGTTCGTACGTATGTAGAACAACATGTGTATTGTTAGTGGTGGTAGCTGTACTTTATCTACTTTCTAAATAATTGGTTTCCCTGGAGAACAACCCTACTGGCTTTGGACAACGACATTTATTGAAATTATTTCTAAATTGGAGCAGAACAATACAAATTGTGATTCACAGTGAAAATTCTGGACATTTTGTGTTAGCCTTCATCTGACGTCATCATCCGCCATCTTGGAACGGAACTGAGATTCAGACTATATCAAATTAGAACTGTTTATTCACAGGACTTATGTGTTTTCACAACTTTAGAACATATTTTTGGATCCTCTTCGTAAATCGTAAGTCTTGTTTCACATATTTACCTTTTCACCGTGTTTTCTAGGGAAATAAATTATCTTTGTTAAAGTTTACAAAGCTTGTTGTCTTCACTCTTTCTTTGTGTTACTTTGAACGAGCCGATACGTAACACAACCTAATTGATCAATGTTGGAACTTCATTTTAGACAGCAGCGAATATAATAAAAATGTTCAAGTGTGTATCTGATAAAACATTTGACATGGACGCACCAGTACTCAAGGATGAGCCTGCGCGTGATTATCAATATTATTCTTATGAAGCACAAGAACCAAACCAACGTGGGCGAATAAAATTACAAGTCCAAGATACATCAAGGGATTTGTTGCAAAAGTATTTATTGAAGCTCAGGGGGATTTGAGAGATACCAATAATGAATACGCTGTAGATGACAAATGTGGATTCGTAAATATAATAAGGTTATGGTGTTGTTTGAAAGTGCTTTGTATATGATTGATCGAAGTATGTCATAATGACGTCGATGTTTGTACGATAATACTGGGTCTTGCAAGATATTACGATGATTATTCAAGGTCTACTGGTCCATTAAATGTGTTCTCAAAGGCTGTTACTGACAACCCTATCCATACACAGAATAACATAGGACGACCAAGAAACTTCGCCGACAACGCTGGGGCTGACGTAGACCTGGTAGTCTCCGCAGTTAATAGAGAATTTAACTTGGGATTTGCGGCACGACGATCTAAAACTGATGCTCACCGCTCCGGTGGCCTAGAGGGTAGAGCGCCCGCCTCGGATGCGGATGGCCCTGGGTTCGATCCCGGCCGACTCATACTAAAGACTTATAAAAATGGTACTAACAGCTGCCTCGCTTGGCGCTCAGCATTAAGAGGTTAGTGTTAGGACTGGTCGGCCTGGTGTCAGGATAATGTGAATGGGTGGGACATTATTCTGCATGTCTGCAGCATGATACCCCAGTGCTAGACATCACTATAAACTGCCACACTGCAGACATCGTAGCGATATGACTGAAAAATTGTTAAAGCTACGTTAAAAATCCAAATCACACGCACACACACACACACACACACACACACACACACACACACACACACACACACACACACACAAATTGATACTCAAGATAGATTCAACTGTGTGATACCGTTGTCGCATGTTTTTGCACTCTCCAGACATGCTAGAAAAGCTATCTTCGGAGCCAAACATACAGCTGAGTTAATCCGAACTTCCGCTGACAATGATGGAATTTGGTGAGATAATGCTGCAGCTCTGGTAAAGTAATACTAAAAAAACTGCGTTGTGGATGCCAACAATGACTCCATCGCTCACTGAAGAAGCTCGATTGTTATCGTTCATGGATAATGTCGGCAAGTGAACGTTCTCGTGGCTGACAATGACCACAGACTCAGTTACAAGTGTAGCAAATTCATTGCATAGCAGATAGCTTCTCAACAGGTAATTTCAGCACCACGACATGTATTTGTTGCGTTTCAAGGTAATACAAGATTAGAAAAGGGAGAAAGAAACCCGATAGTGTTTGACAGATTAGCTGTGTCCACGATTTCGCTGAGGATAAATGGACATCAGGAACCATCCGAAGACATAATGCTGAATTTTGAACAAAACAACATAGCACGGGCGTATCATAGTTTGATGCGATTTATGGGGCGTGATCAGAATGTTGGTTCTGGTTTGCAGATATCTCAGCGTGATTTCTCAACACTCTATCCAACCTACTAGTTTTCGTTGGAACATCTGGATTGGTTCAGACAATCTGTCGGTGATATGCTCGTGCTAGCTACTGTTAATGATATAACGGTTGGTTCTGGTGGTTACACAGCAATTGTTGTTATACTGTCAGACAAAACAATGTCAACTGAAGGTGTTGGTGGACGAATGAGTGTCATTGATGCGCCAGTTGAAAACATGTAAGTGTTTTCCGAACATGTAAGTGCTTTCCAAACATGTAATTGGATCGCAAGCGATCTATAGTAAGATCATTCATGATGTTATAATGTCATATCAACATGTCAATGTTACTGTGAGACCTGGTCAGATTAAAAAACTGCAACCGAAGAAGAATTCTGGGGCAAAAATAACTCTGAAATCAGCGGCGCTGCAGGGCCCAAATAAATTATCGCTGACTGAACGTCAACTCAAACACCACAATTATGTCAAGAATCAAAACCTGGCGTTCGATTTGAACTTTCTGCGAATGCTATAAGCGACAGAACAAAATGCAGCGGTATATTTCCGTTTCTAGCGGTGTTACCAGCGCTAATTGCATCAGCAGTTCCAGCTGTTGCAAAAGCAGCTGCACTTGGTGCCGTTGGAACAACTGTCAGTATGGCACTGAAAAAAGCAACAGAACACAGTGTCCCGACACGGCATAAACACCTAAAAAAGAAGGGGTCTAAGATTACCAGTAACGCAGTATGATCAAGGTCTGAGACTATCGGGGACGCTTCGTTAAAGCGTCCCATGTCTAAGTTTGATTTACTTGATGCTACTCGGCGATTAAACATGAAAAACTTCAGAGGTGTTTTCATGCGTGATCAATTACCGGAAAAATCAAATCATGTTGAAACCGGTTTTTTTAATCTCGATGGACGTTCTGGTCCGTGTACTCATTGGGTTGCTTACGCGGTTGATCCACATGGAGTTGTTTATTTCGATTCGAATGGATTGGCGCCACCAAAAGAATTTTTACAATATATCAGTAGCAGATTGCAAAACACTCCAATCTGGTATGCAACATTATCACCACAGACAATAACGGATCCACCAATATGCGGTCCAAAAGTACTTGCTGTACATAATGCTGTGTCAAGGTCATCAGCGCCGCCGCATAAGGTCCTGCACGAATGCACAAGTGGTAGTTTTAAACAGGTTAATGGTTTATAATCGTAGATATTTACGGAAGATCTGTTATACGTAAGTGTCTATGCTAAGTTGATCTGTCTGAACTTGCTGATATTCGTCTTACTCGGGTTGACCAAAATGAGGTTTTTGTCTTTCAGGATCAACAGGAACGGTTAAAGACAAGCAACATTAAGGGGGCCAATATTATCCTGCGAGCTTTAGGTGCAACCAATGATAACATCGTGGTATTTACCCGCTACGGAAAAACCAAAAAACTTGAATATATCAATTGCAGAGTTTGGAAGAATTGTTCCTATATCAGGTGGTTCAATGGCGTGCTTACTTGTCATGACTGGAAATAGAATTGCCGGTTTGGGAGAACCGAAATTAACCGATGACGCTGCAACGAAGAAGCACGTGGACGACGGTAATGCGGCGATAAGGACCTCATTAACAACAGCGAGTGATAGATTAACCACATTACGGTCTGAGTATAAGTGTCATGGAACCGCGTTTACGAGTCATTTCGGGAACTATCAGATTCTTTTTCAGGTCGCCTATGATTTTCTGGGAAAACCAATAGCCGCCAGCAATAAGCTCGCTGACCTTCGCACACAGCTCAGTGATATAGTCGACGTTAAAACCGCCATCGAAATAATTAACAGAACGCACGCAGAAATATCAGCATCGGTTGAATGATTTGATGGAAAGATAAACGAGCTTAAAACAGAATCAAATAATATACAGAACAGAGTTAATAATATTGATCAAGAGCTCGGTAGAGTATCAGCAGTAGCTAATGGACTTAGCTGGACACTGGGCAATATGAGATTTGATGATAAGATTAAGGAGATAAACGACAAGATAATTAATCTGGATACTAGAATAAATGATTTACATACAGATGTAATTAGTAAGAGTATTTTTATACTCGATGAATATGAAATTACTATCTTAGATAAAAGTGTTGTTGAGTATACAAATGACACGAAAGAGATAATAGAGGGGTATTTTAGAATATTTATATCATATATTGGTTATAAAAAAAAGTGGAGAGTGTTACATCATTTTATGATAGAATAGATTTACATGGCATTGGAGTAAAATTCAAGCTGAGGGATTAGGAAACGAGTATAGAATCCCCGCAAAACACCTTTATTCTCAAAGTTGGTATGATGGAGATTATTGAAATTACATCCAATATTTAAAGCAAATAAAGAGTTTGAGAAAATTAATATTACTGTTTTTGCCGATAAAATTTTATAATCGAGCCACACTAGGTCACACAGTCATTTTAAACAGGTTAATAGCTTATAATAGTAGATATTTACGGAATATCTGCTAAAGGCATGCCCCAAGGTGACATTGATTTATCCAAATATGCAACACGAGATGAACTTGCCAATGTAATGAGGCTCGCCGATGTTGACACAAATGAAGTTATTTTTCAGGATCAGCAAGGACGGTTAAAGACGAGCAATATCTCGTTGAAAGATATCATTCTGCGAGTTCCGGGAGCAACCGAAGATAACTTAGTGGTGTTTACTAAACCCGGTAAAATTAAAAACTCGGAAGAATCAATTCTAACAATCATGGGAGAGATTACTGGACGTACTGGAAGAATTGGAGATATAACATATGGCGATCTCAACAAGAGCAGAAATACAATTACCAGTTTGAGAGAACCAAAATCAGACGATGACGTGGCAACAAAAATATATAAGTGGAAAATAACAACACCACGATCAGAAGTGAGATCAGTAAATGCACTGCTAAAACCGGTAATACAATAACTGGCGATCTCAACATGAGTTGAAAGAGCATCGCTAATTTGAGAGAACTAACATCAAACGAGGACGCTGAACCAAAGAAATACGTGGACAACAGCAACATCCCGATGATGACTTTGTTAATGACAATCAATGATGAACTGATCACATTCAAATCTGAATATAACATTTACGTAACGGCTTTTACAAGTTTCCGTAGAAACATAAATAGAACCATATGTAATTTCTTGGAAATCCAACGGTCATCGTCATTACGCTCGCTGATATCGCCGAAAAAATCAGTGATTCAAGATCGTGTAATTCACACCACTCCACTTATCAACGCGGTATACACAGTAGCGTCTGGATCGGCAACGTGGTCACGGCAAAATAACTGCATCAAACACGCCGCTCAGGTTACGAGGGTGTACAGGCTTTCCGTGTTTAACGCCGCTAAATTTAGGATATTTACGACTTATCTATGGCGTCATTCCACCGATAGATTTTCCGGAACTGTCTCAGTCGTGTTAAATCAAAACGCCGTGGAAACATTCATACTTGATTCAGAAGACAACATCTTAACCACAAAGACATATTGGTGGTGCCTGGAATTCTTCGCGAAAACACCTGAACTGGTAACTTAGTATATACTATAGTGAATCTCTCACAATCCTTTCGGTATAATCAAGCATGTGCGTGGAAGGCATCGCCGGAAGAAATCATAGATGAGCATATGACAAAACAAAAAATATCAAAGGCGAATCATCGCCATCGACAATATTTGTTTTGTATACAGGGTTTCCTCGCTGGTCGCTGGAACAACGACATTAATCGGCACATTATCAGCGATGCACATGATACCGCTCGTGGCTGGAAGGGGTGTCTGTGTTGTTGTCGGTGTTACTGTTATACTCAATATTATCGCGAAAAAATCTACATCTTCCAGCAAAAAATTGAACGTGCACACAGAAATAACTTACTCTGCGACATTCGTGCATAAATATGTCATCGATACTGTCAGCGGGGTTAAACGATGTTGTAATAACAGACAAAGAATTTGCTGAAATAAGGGATGTTTATTATCGATATCACAATAATGCCAACACACCATTGCCAACGTTGCCAAAGCCACATTTATAATTCGCCGTATAGATAATAAAGACTGAAGAAATAACCACACGACAAAAACAAATTATCGCAAACACAACACCAACGACGACCACAATGATATCAGCAACGTCAACGCAGCCAGAATTCGATATTGGTTTTCCATCTCCGATAAAAGCTACTAATGGTCGATCACTTGAAATAGC
>JAECUM010006288.1:0-63536 GCA_016617855.1 Megalonaias nervosa | reverse complement strand
TATAACTTTTATCATAGCCAGAAAATGCACTAGCAATTTTTTCAACATTTTCGAATAGGTTCTTTTTGGCAATATCTCGCAATTTTAACATTATATATAATATTTTTATATTCAATTGGTTTTCTGTTTATTTTCAATTAGAAATATAATTTCTTACAGGTATAATGTCAGAAAATATAACAGCAGAGGAACAGGAAGAATATCACGTTCACCCAGAGTACAACTTATATGCAGGAAACACACTTGGTTCGGTTATTCATGTAAGGTACGGACGACCTTTTGGTAAAGCAACTCCAGCTGGAATGATAATAAATGTGAAAGGAGATAATATAGATAGAATCGAAATGTTTAGAAAAGAATTTATTTATACGTTATTTTGTGGCGAGTTTATCATGTTAACGGTGCAGTTAATGATGATAATATTGAAAATTTGTCTTTACAGGACGAGTTTCAGCCACATCCAGTATTTGATCTGTATGAGGCTAATGATAAAGAAATTGTTAGACATAAAAAAAACAAAAAATGTTGTTGGAAATTTAAGAAAAGATGGTTATCTTGGTGTGATGGTACGTGGAATAAAAACTGATCAAGTTCGTTATCTCTCGCATAGGTTTGTTTATGAGGTTTTTCATGGTGCTATTTTTTTAATAATTTGGTTATCGATCATATTAATAAAATTAAAACAGATAATCGTTTCGAAGATTTAGATTTAGTTACATCTCAAGAAAATAGTAGAAGAGGAGATACTGGTGGTGCTAGATATGCTAGGCAAGTAATTTCAGTAAATCTTGAAACTGGAGAAAATATTAAATTTAAATCAATAACAGCTGCTGCAAAATATCATAAAATTAATCAAGCTATAATAAAATTTGTAGCTGATGGGGCAAGAAAATCAGCAACATCAATGTCAACTTTCGATAGATTTATTTTCAAGTATATTTCTTAATTCTGTTTTGGTAAGACAATTATGAGCGAACATTAAAATATCATCGCGATCAAATTTTAGCGTTATTAAAGCGCTATCATTAAGCTTTTTTTTCTGCTGCTGTTAGAAGTATTTTATCAGAATCGCCTTGCATGACAATAACATCAACAAAAGTATTACAGCCTGACAAACATTTTCGAACTGCTTCAGCTAGTTCTTTGTAATTTAATATATTAACTTTATGATGATATTTTGTTTCTGTTGCCATCTTATTATCATAAATTAGATAAAAAAATATATTATAATATGGACGTGATAAAACGGCTTGCTGAGATATATGCCGACGACAGCGTCGTCGACAATACAAAAGCAAGTGATAAGATCACCAACGACAGCGTCGTCGACGACAATTTTACGGCAGGAAATTTAGATAAATCTGCTGGTTATAGCGAAGATGATATTTTGTATAACAACTAATCCGAAGATGAAGTAGTCGCCGTCGCTGACAAAAAAAAAAAAAAAAATACAGCAGACCGACAACTGGACGATATAATGTTAAATATCATATCGCTAAAAAATAATAAAATTTAATTTTACTGTTGCCGAACAGCAAATATTTTGGCAACTTATAAAACCGTTTTTAAATCTAAAAATAACTGGCCAGCAAAGGAGCATAAAATACGATTTTATTCTTGTTAAAATATTCAATTTGATGCCAGTCGATAATACAAGAAAATTACATTTAATTTCCTTATGTAGACCGGTCAAATGTAAATCTGTAGTTATGAAATACGAACAAGTATCTATTCAATCAAGATCGACCGAGTTGGCACCCAACTATTAAACTTATCTCTATACCCGCGCCATTTGACTAAACTTTTGTTGCCGCCCTTCCTAATCACTTTTTCAATAACGAGTATATCTTGCTCAGTTTTTTGAAGTTCTTGTTCATAAAAACTGCCAGTGATAGGTTCTCCAGCCAGATCTTTTAACGTATATGTCACTGGTATTGTTAAAAGTACTTTATCAACAACAAATACTTCTTCTTTCCAGTTTGGAGTAAATCCTTTCTCAAATGTTTTTTTCGTCAAAGAAATTCTAACTCGATCACCAACTTTAAATTTATGTCTGCGGTACATATTTTCATTTGCTAATATTGGATTTTTAATTGCGTCGTTTGGTGACATTTTGGTGGTTCGGTGTTTCGTGTTATTATATTCATCAACAATTTTTTGTAGATTGTCAATGTATTTACTCGTATTTGTAGCTGTCAAATACTTGTGTATTTTTTCGTTTAGTGTGCGGTTAAATCGCTCAACGACAACACTTTTACCTTCATTTCCAGTGACATATTTTTTTGATGTTATTTTGTTCCAAAAACTGCTCAAATATTTTATTAAAAAATTCTGCTCCGTGATCGGTCCAGATTCTGTTTGGTTTTCTTTCTGTACTAACGATGACCTGTTTTAACGCATCAGTTATTGACGTTCCTGTCTTTTCTGGAACTGGTAAACTAAAAGCATATTTGCTAAACACATCTACAACATTAAAAAGATATCTTTTATTATTGTTAAATTCAGATAGATTTGACATATCAACTAAACCTATTGCCCAGAAATCGTCCAACCGCCTTTTGGTTTTGGTAATTTGCCAATTAATTTATGTAATCTATACATGTTCCAATTATTTCCCGGCGATTACAACGTTGACAGTATGTAACAATTTTATTTTGCTCAAGACAGAGATCTCTATCACAATCGCACTCGCATGTCATTATTTATTAATCGTCTACTAAAATAACTGGGCAACCCGCTCCAGATAATTTCTTTAAAAACATACTTTTTCTTTTTCCGCAGACTGCACAAATACTCCTTAATATTGTCCTATTATTTTTTGTTTTTTCTGTTTTTTCATCGCTATTTTCTGTTTTAGTTTTGCAATTGAGACAGTATGTTGACATTTATATCTACAAGTTTATACAAAAATTCACCTCAGTCTTATCATTAGCGTGAGATGGTCGTCTATCAAATTGCAAAATAAACTTTAAAAAATTAAATTTAGGCTGGGACATTTGTTTAATGAACATTATACAATAATATCCACAAGCAGAAGTTCCAACAGGCTGAATTTGATTAGACGAATAATTTATTATTTTATACTTGGACATGTATTTTTTATCGCGTCACTTGGTGGAAGTCCAAATGAGTAAAAGTAGTTATTGCCGTAGACTGCTACCCAATGTGTGCCAGATCCGTCATTGAAATCTTGTATATTTATCACACACGAACCATCGGGAACATGACCTAGTTCATCTTTAGAATAAACTCCACGGAATCCGGGAACCTATCCTAACTTATCAAGTATTTCAAAGTTACTTAATTCAGCCACGGCTGAGTTCCTGGTAATGTTAGTCCTCGGCCGATTCCCAGCAGATTTGGCAGTAGACTTCCCGCTACTCCCGCCAGCAACGGCCCTATAAATCCGCCTTTGTTTCTTCGCGATAGCGTCTTTTTTTAAGTCTTTCTCACCGTCTTTCGTCGTGGCATTATATTTATCTTTAGACAAAAATTTTCTTTATCCCGTCTCCGGAGACAGCCTTTTTCGTTGCGCCAGATACTGCGCCAGACGCTGCTGCTAATCCTAGTGTGCCAAGTACTGGCAAAATTTTAGGTATTAACGTTCTGACCGCTACAGATAATGCCGGCCTGAAGAAACCGCCATGTTTTGCCATCTCTGTTATTTGTGCGGCACTCAGATTCAACTCAAAAGGTTTTTTACGATCGCACCTGTTCACCTGTTTTTTGGTTAACATTAATTTTGTTAAAGTACCTTTGTCTCCATGTTTTATTTTTAATGATACTGGCCGACCTTTTTGTAAACCCTGTCGGAGTTTCTTAACTTGACCATCAGTTAAATACATTTCTTTTACATTATATAACGATGACAGATTAAACTTGCACTGACATTTTACCTTCGACAGAGTCAATTGTTATAAATCTGTCGCCGATCACTAACGCATATACGTACAACTTTGCCGCTGGAACTGCACCGAGTGTCCAAGAAATTTCAATATCAGCTGTAGAAACGACAGCTCTCTCTCTCTGTGTTTACTAACATCAAAATAAAATATTGGATAAAGTGTACGAAATTCTTCCATAGAAATTTGAGATCCGTCTCCGACATCCTGATATTTCTGCACTGCGTCGAGCAGGTACATATACGGCCGAGATACGTTTT
Source organism: Megalonaias nervosa (assembly GCA_016617855.1). Lineage (NCBI taxonomy): Eukaryota > Metazoa > Mollusca > Bivalvia > Unionida > Unionidae > Megalonaias > Megalonaias nervosa. Next base: position 59,374 of record JAECUM010006288.1, on the reverse strand, counting down.
TATTAGCGTCATTTGCAAAATTGCATTCTATCGCTCGTTCCGGATATTGTTTTGAATTTAGTCTAGCGTATATTCGTCTAACATCGGCGTGATCAAATATGGCGTTATTTTGTTGTTGGTTACCACGTCGCGCTTGCTGTTGGAAGACAACAAACAATTGCCGAGGGAGTTGTTCACTTGACGTTGTTGTGACACGCCATGTGCAGTCGGTGGTATTTGGAACTGCTGTTTGATATATTTTATGTTGCTGAAAATAAATTCTGTTTGTGTGTTTATCGAGTATACTATTTAATTCTGTCATTTTAGTGATTGACGGTGTTATTCGTGGCATCCATAGCGCAAGTTTGTTTATGATAAATTGTATATCGGCTCCGCCTGACCTAAATAGGCAGCCGTTTTGTTCTGCTCGATCTAAAATAAGTGTATGTTTAACTCCACGAAATACTTTATTGTAGTCCCTGCAAAATCCAAATATTGTACTAAAGTCAGCATCATTGTAATTTGACGTGATCCTGCTGCAAGTTCCTTCCTTTTGGAATACCGTTCATTATAACGTATATTTCTTACGCTAATTGCACCGTTAACTATATTTAACATTGCAACACAGTCCGCAGCTGCACCTGGTGGTGTTATACCCAAATTATTACAAGCAGCAGTAAGTGAAACTCTTGTAGCGTCTGCGTTAGCGGCTGCATCTGGTGCGGCTATATCAAAATTGGCAGCATTTGCAATGAGAAAATTTCTTACAATTACAACATCTGCATTGGCATCAGCTCCATGCTCTAATACTCCTTTTGAAATAAATTCTCCAGATACAGTTCCAGCCCCAGTGTCCTTAAATCACATCATGTTAGTCGCAGTTGACCTGGAATAATCATCAGAAAACGAAATAGTATTTAAGATTGCACTTGCAACTTGCAGGTGACTCGAAATATCTTCGACAGTTTGATTAGCTAATTGATATCGAGCACTTTTGAATAAACACCAGCCATTATTTATAAGAGCATTTTCTGCGCCTGCTCCAATTGCGACGGGCGGATTAGCTACTGTCATAATTTGGCCACGTACTTCTAACATTGCTTTGTGAGGCAGCAGAAATACATCTTCGTCTCTGGTATTAAATGTTCTGACGCGGGCCTTATTTGGTTCATTCGAATTTTCGTCGAGATACTCAACATACTCAAATTCTGTTACTGTGTCGTCGACGTCATAAGTTTCTGCTAAATCGAGATAATTTTTAACAGACATTATATTTCTGGTTACATAAAATTTGGTTATGTTGCCTTAATTTTTGTATAATTTGTTCTCCTCAAGGCGATAAAAGTTTTTTTGCTGTTTTTGTCATCCGGTTTTCTGTTTCAGCTGTTGGGGCGATTTCTGACATAATTTGTTTTATATCTGGTGCGCCTTTTACCAGTTTTTGTCCCACCGCAGTTCCAGCGGCAGATGCATCCCCAGTTTCAAAAGCTTTTGACGAGTCAAGTGCAATTGGTGCAACTTTACGCGCTATTCCCGGGACATTTTCAATAATTTTAGTAAATATATTTCCAAAAATTCCTCCAACTATTTTTCTTCTGTAACCTTTCATTATATCAAGGGGTTGTATAATTTTTATTGCGCACGTAGGTGTAAGTAATAAGTAACAACTTCATTTTTCAAATCCAACTGCCGTCCAGATTGATCTGTCAATTGCATATTTATTTGTGTTATCTGATTTTCAACATTTAGCGGATAATAAATAACTTGCCGCGGATTAGTTTGCATAAGTGAGCCCGGTGGAACATTCGGCGAAAAACTATCTGTCCTTTACTACCCTGGGCTGAGTAAGATCCAGATGCAATAGAACAATTTATTAGTATTGTGTTTACGTCAGTAATATTTACTAGCAGTTCACCGTCATACGTCCTGGTTTGACCAGGAAAAGCACCATAAGCTTCACGAGAAAATCCTATTAATGATGCAACGCTCGTTGATGGTATAAAATCGATTAATATACCATCTTTTAGCGTCATTCTAGCTCTTAATGTGTTATAGTTTGGTGTTAGCTCAAATTTATCAGCTGCAACATTATTTTTTGTTATAAATTCTTTTATTGCTTTATTTAGATCGATGACATTATAAGCTCCTTGTGGAATTTTTAATATTTTAAACTGCTGATCAGATGGCGTCATAAAAGTGAAATCATCATTCACCCCAGTTTTTACGTTGGCCATAGAATGCCATGCCGTGCATGAAATTAGACCGATCTCGCACTGTTTTTCAGGATCCAGTTGTACTGGTGGAATATAATTTACCGAAAAATTTGCGCTATCACCTGCTGCTTGCGATGAGTCGAGTAATAATGTTGCTGACATTTTATATAATATCGTTATGTAAAATTTCGTATTCGTTGATGTTAATAAATTTTCTGATCTCAAATGATCAAGTATGTCAATAATTTCATTGTCAATTTCAACACCAACATTACCAGCTTCTTTTGACGATATCAGTAACATTAATCTACCTATCATCTCGGATACTGATGTAAATATTTTTACCCCGGAGCCTGTGACTTCTTTTTCGAGACGAATTTGATCATGACCATCAAATACATCTTGAAAATTCCTTCGTGACTTACTAAGTTTTTTATTTCGAAAATCAGTGGCAGCAACTCCAAAAACACGAGCAATAACTCCATCTCTATCTTTTTTATAAAATCCATCAGCATCTTCTTCTGTGGTAGCTTTAGAAAGTCCAACGAAATCTTCAAAGCCAATTTTTCTAATATCATTTAATTTTTCAACGAGATTATCATATTCGCTTTGTGGCCATTGATCAATGCTATTACCATTTTCAGTGTCATAATCTTCCATAAAAACATAATATTCTACTAATTGCATTTTTCCTAATATTTCTTTTTCTAATTTGTCTTTTTTCATTATTAGTCTTTCTTTTTTTTTTTTTCTTCTACTTGTTTCTTCGCAAATAAATCTGATTCTCTTTCAATAAGTTCTCTTTTATTATCAACCATCCGACTTAATTCAGTCTGTCTAGCAATAGGATCTTTTATTTCGTCTGGGACAACCTTATCTGCTCTCATACGTATTTCATCTAGTTCTTTTGCCTCACTATGCAAACCACTAATATTACGTTTACTAAGATATCTGCCATCTTTTATATTACGGATAGCTTTGATATAAAGATCTGCAATAATCCAGTGTCGATATAACCCAATACTTTCTCTGTAGTTTTTATTTTCCAGTTTTACATCGTCGAGATGTTTCTTACTTTTTTCTGCAATTTCCGTCAACTTCTTAATATTTTCTTCGGCATTATAACCTGGTTTTTCAATATCACGTATCCTTACATTTTTATAATTATATTCTTTGTTAAAAGATTCATACTCGTAATCTTTTATTTGTCCGTTTATAATTTTTAGATTTTCCTCAAAATTTTTTTATCTTGGATATCTAATCCTCGTTCTTTTCTGAAAGCTTCTGGTTCAGCTCTTTCTTTTTTGCGCCACTCCTCCATCGATATATCGGTTTCACTTTTATCGCTCAACTTTTTTTCAATCGGCTCGACTAGTGTTATTTGTGCTAATCTTTGTTCAAGTGCAAGTGGATCATTTAATAGCCGTCTTAGTTCAGCTAGTCTAGCAGCTGGATTAGCAATATGTTTCTAGCTAACTTTACCTTTTCTTCATCAGATCTTCTAATAATGTTTGCAGCAGCAGCTTCTTGTTGTTCTTTAATAAGCCCGACTGATCCTTTTTCCTGTAGTTGCTTAACTTCTTCATCTGATAGCGGCCTAGTTTCGGGTTGTTTTCCAAATAACGCCTCAGTTACTGGTTTGAGAGCTGTAGTTGCTGCTTCTGCGGCAACTACTTGCCCACGTCGGGCTTCTTTCACTCGCTGCTTAAATTCTGCTTGAGATTGAGCAAGTTTTTTTTAAATCTTCTATATGTTTTCTGTATTTTGCTCGTTTATCCATGTTTTATATTAAACTGCTGTAGATAATTCTTAATGCAACAGCGAAACATTTTTTTAGGATCACGTGTAAGCTTATCAAACAAGAAGAAGTTATACTTATCTGGCGTCACCTTGTGATATAGTTGGATAAATTTATCTTCGCCGCATTGCTCGCTTGCAATATTCCTGACGTCCACGTTGTCCAGCCCTGGAAATAATATAAAACAACCAGTATTTCGCCGAATAAATCTGTCAACGTTATAAAAACCTTGGGCTAAATAAACAGAATTACATTTTTTATTACGCGACAGTGAAAAATAGGATCTTATTTTATTCATCTCCGTATTGTTTAGCGGAGTATCATCAAAAGCAACTATCTTATGCTCGTCAGAGTCAATTTCACTCACTGGAATAAGTTCTTCTGGTTGCTTGATAATAAAAAAAAATCTTCACCAGCCTCAAGATCATCACGAAGTTTGTTATTGTATTCGCTAAGCAGTTCTTATTTGTCTTGTTGTGGATTAATGGTATAAATATAAACTCGATCATAGTTAAAATTATCATCCAGCAGCAAGTTCATAAGCAAATTTGTTTTACCTGATCCTGTGCGGCCAACAATAAGATAATGGCAATCTGGAAGCTCGTTGTTGTGTACATGTTTCAGATGTCTGTCTGTATCAAAATTTAATATCGACATATTATAAAAATTGTTAGACAATAATAAATAATGAGCTATTACACAAAAGTTGGAACAAAAGTAGGAGATTCGCCTGAGATTATAACTAAAAGCGGCGATATTGATTTATCTGGTTACCTGAAAAAAAAATGATGATACGATGACAGGAAACCTGTCTATGTCAAATCAGCGAGTGCTAGGTTTAGAAACGGCGTATCCACCACCAAGAGTTGACCTTACACAAGCTGTTAGTTTTGCACAACTAAAATCAGTTGACGACAACAAGTTAGACAAGGCCGGCGGAACTTTCAGCGGTAATTTAGATATGTCGGGAAAAAAGGTTGTAGGTTTGGAGACTGAATACCCACCAGCAAACTTAAATCAAACCCAAGCGGTAAGTTATTTACAGTTAAAGTATGTGGATAATAACAAGCTTGATAAAACTGGTGGGACACTTACGGATAATTTTAATATATCAGGTCGGCGAGTCATAAGTTTAGAAACTTCATATCCGCCAGCAGATTTAACGCAAGCGGTAAGTTATGCGCAACTAAAATCAGTTGACGACAGTAAACTTAACAAAGCCGGTGACACAATGATAGGAAATCTGTCTATGTCAAATTCAAAAATAACTGGATTACCGACAACCTCGCCAACGTCCGACTCAGATGCTATTAGTTATGGCCAGTTAAAAGAAGAACTTGCCCCGTATCTTAGGCGATCCGGTGGGGCAATGTCAGGTAACATAAACATGAGAGACAAAAAAATAACTACGACATATGTTCCAGTTAGCCCAAATGATCTAACAAATAAAGTGTATGTTGACAGTCTGTCTAGTGGTATAAAACGAACTAAAAACAAAGTTGGATATATTCCAACACTTTTTAAGGCAACTGACACTCGAGTTGGGTTTGAGGTAAGCGCATCAGCATATTGTCCTAAAAATTATCCTTATTACGCTTTCTCAGATAGACACGAATGGACGACCAACGGAGAAGTTGAAAATTTTTGGATCAAAATTAAATGTCCCAATGCAGCTGCTATTTGGCAATTTCATTTGCGAGGTCGATTAAATCCTGGTGTTGGCCAAATTTATAATTGGCAATTGGAAGGATCAAACAATGATATCGACTGGACAACATTGTATAGCACAACAGACACTTACATTTCAACAACACAATATTTTACAATCCCAACAGAAAATACTGTTAACAAGTACTTATATTTCCGGGTTCATGTTTTTGCTGCTAAACATCCATTTCCAGGACTGACATCATTTCAAATATACACACTTGATGAACAAATTTAATCTAGTGCTATAAAATAATGACAACACAATGGTTTATAGACGTTGCGAAAGAATTTTATGATAATATTTTTGACCCCACCAAAAAAGTTGGAGATGATTCAGTAGCGGCACGTGCGATAAATACCAGATAAAATTTTTCAATTCCAATGATAAATTCTCCATTGTCAGAAGAAGAAAAAAATTTTGTTCGTGTTATGTATATGCGGGGACCACAACTAAAAAAGGCAATAGAAAACTTTGATGCGACAAGCAGTTACTGCTATCCTGATGATTGTCTAGAAGAACATAAACAAATTGAAATTATATTTTAAAAAAATATTGCTCGAGCTTGATTTTGGAAATTTAGATTTGATAATAAGATCTAACTTAATAAAAGAACGAGCTGAAGTAGAAGATATAAAAAGACAAGTAAACGATAGCCATGATAGTCTCGACAGACTAGCATAATCTAAGATAATGGGAATAAAAAGAAGCAAAAAGTTATACAATAGTTTTGCAAAACGAAACATTTTTAGATATCTCGGCATGTACTACCACGACAAAGAAACCTTACTTAAAATCGTTACTATAACACCAGACACCGAGTTAATTATTAAAGTGTACGCAAACGCAATTATGCCAATGATACGTAAAAAAGACCCAGAATTTGATCCGATTATTGTTGACAGATCTCTAAAAATAATCAAAGATTTTGACGATGAAATTAATGATCTTAATGATATTGAGCGAGAGAAGTTTTTTGATAAAGTCGGACAAACAAATTTGGGATCACAAAATTTTTATTACAACATAAGTGAAGAAGACGATATTCCATTCCCATCAATCCAGCGCTCTAGACAATTGTCATTACGAAATTATTACAATGAAATCGAGAAAATGCTCACAAAACCATATGAAAAATTAATGTTAAAAGTAGCTTTTGCTGTTGGTTTTCTTACAATTGAACTAGATAAGCTTAAAAAATTAATGCTAGCGAATTTCGTGGTCGCATATGCAATTATCAGACAACATCTTGTTCTCAAAAATTTCACATTAGATCAGTTGAGTTTAGTATTAGGGTATATTAATGAAACAGAAAGCGACTACAGTAATTTGGTGAATAAAACAGATTTATATGAACGTGAAGTAGGAAATAGTTTTGATTCATATACTTGGTTAAAGAAAAATGAGGTACTAACAGATAAACTATATAATGATACTTCGTCAGATGTTTATGACAAATACAGAATTTTTATAGCTGATCCTAACAATAATAAGTTCCGCGAGTTTCTTGATTCGATTGCTGGTACCAGAACTTTTGTCTTTGTATAAAATATTGTATAATGAAAAAACAAATCATCGATTTCAATCATATTTCAGAAGATATTCCAAAGCAAGATGTTGACGCTCTAATGCAATATTATAAATTTTATCATAAAAACCTCTGGTGTGTTAAACAATGTTATAGGTATTACAATAGAATGCTTCGAGTAATATCATATTTGCCATTGTTAATGACTTGCTCTGGCATAATCTCAAGTGGAGCATTATTAAATCCATTTTTGTTAATTATTTCTGGTATTGGTGTCTCTCTTTCAACGGCATGTAAGAAGATCGAACCCAAGCTTGAGACAAATAAGAACGCTTGTAAGATAGTTAGTATTACTTACAAAAAAATTACTTGATCAGATACGATCTTATTTGCGAGGTGTAAAATATGACATGGACGATTTAATACGCGAGTTTCGCATTATTGACAGTATGTTAACAGATATCCTACCGATAAGGGTAAGCAGATATGAAAATAGTTATGACAGAAAATACGGCAAATAAAATTTTTTTCTAAACTGCTTGATATATAATAAGCCAGACCTATTTGCCTTGGAGTGTAATACTACTATTAAGTAAAATAAATTCACCTACCTTTTGATCCTCTCAGCGAAGCGCATCTCTGCAGACTGAACACTTGGGCGGCTTTATATAGCCTGGATGATACTCTCCAGAAGGTTCTTATTGCACAATATTTCATCATCCTTCCGGAAATTGCACAGTATTTCATCATCCTTCCAGAACATTCTTATGACGCGGTTCCGGTCATTCATAAACACCGCAGTCTATTTTCAGACATTTATCGATCGCAACTCTGCAGTCTCTGTTTAGACTACAGGCAGAGAACATGTATATAGTTCGAAAGATAGTCTGTTATAGGAATGGGGAGAGGGTGTTTTACAGGGGAAGGGGTCTAAAATCTAGAAGTCCTATTTTCCTTTATTGGGGGGGGGGGAGGAACACTGTTAGACCGTTCTGGAGTGGGAGAGAGGGTCTTCTCCTGATAAATATATTTTCTAACCTGTTTTGAGTCAATCTGCAGGTTCGTTACAAATATGTTCTGATAGAGGGGTTGGTAGGGGATCAAAGGTCATTAAAATCTCAAAGTCCTATTTTCCTCTACTACTGCTTTATATACAACCTGTCTGAATGTCAGAACTATGCCTACCAATTATGAGATCTGAATGCGCATGAACCCAATCTATATTTTGCTAATTACTGTAGATATCATATATATTTCAATGCAGGTTAGATATCTTCAAGGAGGACAGATATTTCTATGCAGATGAGATATCTTGAAGGAGGACATGTATTTATATGCGGGTGAGATATCTTCAAGGAGGATACATATTTCTATGCAGCTGAGAGGTCTTCAAGGAGTATTTGATTTTTAAAAGGACAATTCCTGATACATGCTTATCGCAAAAAGTGCTTGCTAAATCTCTGAACTTTATTTTCAAGCGATGAGTATACACCTTGATCGGTGATCTGAGGAATTTGTCTCTGCCATGAAGTATCCGTTGGCAAAACCTTCTCATCTACAACTGATAAATGCCTTAGGTTTGTTCTTGAAGGACTTAACAGTACTAATGATATAGAAGAATGGGAACCAGTCTAGAAACTGGTGAGCATAAAATAAAATAGATATGGGTTTCTGACCAGGACTGGTCGATAATGAAAGTAAAATATTAGTGAAAATAATCTTTTCACGAGTTTATCGTAGGTGTATCTGAAAAAATAGAGACGATGTTTTTTATTTGTCATTTTAGTGGTTTGGGTGTGGAAAACTCATTACTGAAATTTGCACCTGACTCTTTGGTGCGGAATTGAAAACACATGTTTCAAACACAAATAGATCCGCGGATGATATAGCTTTCACTACACAGAAGCTCCCATCAAAGATATGTCTGTACTAATAAATATAGATTTGATCATTCGCATTCAGAAAAGTAAAGTCATTGAATCTATGATATCGTGGATTTTGCATAGGTTTATTATGGGAGTTAAATTAGTACCTGGAGTCTTGAAGGTGGACTGAACTTGATCTGCAAAATTTGTTGATCTGTTTGTATTCAGTGGATGAGGTTAAGTCAGCATAGACAAAAACTTATATTAAATCTCTTGAACTCTTCTGACTCTTTTAACTGTCATCCTCGATTTATTTTCCTCAACATCTTTAAGCATTATATTAAATATCTCTCCATCGCTTGATTGATCCGAATTTTATACCGTCGCTATCGACGTTTAGTTGTATCAGTTCACAAATTGGTACATGGCTAGATTATTTCTTCTTCTTTAACGTCAGAAACTTATATCCTGCTTCGTCTAATTGTAATAGCTGACATACTCATCACGCGTTGTATAAAATGAAATGCTATTTTAATTTTTTTGGCGGGGGGGGGGGGACACCATTTTTAAGCACATGATAGCTATTAATGGAGGACATTATATTTGGTGCAAGAAGAACCCGGAGAACCCCGGGAAGAACCCTCGACTGCCGCGAAGCTACAAACTTTTTGACATACCCACGTTGGTCGTGCCGAGACTCGAACTCACGCTGACAGAGGTGAGATGTGAGTAATCTGTAAAGACAAGCTCCTTAGACCACTCGGCAAATGAAGTGCTTAAGGTCACATATGCTATATTCGTATATTTTTTTTATAAACTTTGTTGTCGACGTAATGCAGTTGTCTCGTTCCCAGTTTTTGTTTTCTTTTGTTGGTTTTTTGTATTTATGGGGGAGCTTGTAATGCATCTTTATCTTGTATAACAGCAGTATCTTATATATAACAAAAAAAAAACCATGAGCATTTTCTAAAGTCTTAACCGTAAAAGAAATTAAAAACGTATTAGCTATCTTTTTTGAACTTTTTTAGTCTCTTGTTACGGCTATTAAGTAGATGTATAGCATAATTTTCAGTCATCAATGTAACACGTGTATTGTTGAGTTGGTCATCATCAGTCATCAGTGAAAAGCATGTATTGGTAAACTCATCATCATTATCATCATCATCATCATCAATGTAACACTTGTTTTACTGAGATGATCATCTTCAGTCATCAATGTAACACGTGTATTGCTGAAATGATTATAATCAGTCATCAGAGTAATAAGCGTATTACTACATCATCATCATCATCATCATCATCATCATCAAAGTAACACGTACTGCTGAGCTGATCGAATCATCCCGATCATTGTCTTGAAGAATATTTACAAGGGTGTTTAAATTAAAGCTACATTTAAAATCTTGTTTTATCTCAAAGCCATGCATGTTATAAACTCTGGACATCAAATGGACGCCAAATGCTTTAAACTTTGATTAACATTTTGTATGGATTTCTTGGATATCAATGTCTGATCAAGACACCTTAAAGACACCATTTGTTAGTACTGTCGGCACTAGATTTAACACCCCGTTTCTCATCATCACCGCTCCTGTGGCCTAAGTGGTTAGATCGTCTGCATCGGATGCGGGAGGTCGCAGGTTCGAAACCCGGCCAAGTCATACGAAAGATAAAAATGGTACAATCAGCTGCCTCGCTTGGCGCTCAGCATTAAGAGGTTAGTGTTCGGACTTGTCGGCCTGGTCTCAGGATAATGTGACTGGGTGGGACATCATACGACATGTCTGCGGCATGATACCCCAGTGCTCGACATCACGATAAATTGCCACGCTACAGACATCGTAGCGATATGACTGAAATTTGTTTAAAGCTACGATAAAAATCCAAATATAACACACACACACACACACACACACACACACACACACACACACACACACAATCACACCGTTTCTCATCCCTGTGACGTCAAAAATTATACAAGCCTTCCAAAAAGCTCTTTAAAATGTCAGGGTGGAATAACCTTCTATTATTCGTGTTTAGGAAAATCTGTCATCTTTTTTTAATATCTTTTTAATGACCATATTGCAGAATACCTCCAAGAACAACCCTAAACTTGTGATCGGACTTAACAAAGTTTTTCTTGGCATCGACTTTAGAAATGTCTGGCAACTTACATTGCCAGAAGAATTCCTGAAGTATCGATTTCTAAATTGTGATTTTCATTATCTGTAATCCGAGTATCTTTTCTATGATGTATTATTGCATAGGTTATTTCAAATATGCGAAGTGAATACTTTCAATTTGTCCTTGTTTCTCTGAGAATGCTTTCACTCTATGTTTCTCTGAGAATGTTTTCACTCCGTCCTTGTTTCCCTGAGAATGCTTTCGCTCTGTCCATGTTTTTTCTGAGAATGTTTTCACTCTGTCTATGTTTCCCTGAGAATGCTTTCACTCTGTCCATATTTCTCTGAGAATATTTTCACTCTGTCTATCTTTCCCTGAGAACGTTTTCACTCTATGTTTGTATGAGAATGCTTTCACTCTGTCTTTGTTTCCCTGAGAACGCTTTCACTTTGTCGTTGTTTCGCTGAGTTTCATGTTTTTGGGGACTGAGTGGGGGTGGGGAATAGGGTGCGCTCCTTTCATAATGAGATATATAAGTTTCCTTCACATCACATTACAAGACTGTGCTATTATCTCATTATTGGATGAAAAGAAAGGATTCGTTTATTACTAATTTAATAGACAGGATGCATTGCAAAATCAGTTTATTCGAGCTTCTTTAAAGATTAGGGAAAACACATTATATTGCCATAAAGTATTCAGAGAAATCAATACAATTGTCTCAAAATGGCAACTACCAGACAATTTTTAGCAACTAACTTTATAGCTACGAATAAAGTTGAAAGTTATTTTTTTAAGTCTTTAGTCTACACAAAAGAAGGGAAATTATGTATATCACGAAATGAAAAAAACATCTAGACAGACCTTAACAACGGGCGTTAAAGTCAACTGTTGAACGAAGACAGCAAATAAGAGGTAATGTGGAAACAGATGCAGGTTACGTTGAAAGAAAAATTGCAAATTTTTTAAATATCACGTATGGTTTTACAGTTAACGGATCTGAAGAGAAACTATAGAGACATATACAAAAGTTAGCGCGAGGAGAAAGTTGAAACATGTGTTTTGATAGAAATGTGTGAAAACTGCTTAGATTATTATAACTATATTTATAATAGCAGGAAATGTTCTACAACTTTGTCTTGGTACAAGGCGCAACGTTAGGTGAAGGAGGAACACGTGCTGGTGAAAGTCGTGGTGGAAAGGTAGCACAAAGTTTTCGCGAACAAAGCGAACCAAGACAAGGAAATTATTGCCAGCTATGTCTTTGAGTTATCCAAACTGTCAGTAGCAGAATTGCTTGCTATAATCGGCAGAAATAGTAGGATCACGTTTAAAAACAGCCAAACAAGTTGTCCCCTCTTGGCTAATCCTGCTGTTTTATTTATTCTAATATTAGTTGGGCCTCTTATTTAGACTTTTAGTAAGAAGTGTAGACACGACAACAAAAAGGATATAAATTTTAACTTATTTCAATTAGTGGGTCAACTAATAGTGTCAATAGAAATTATTGTTTAATATTTTTTTCATGATATTTGCTTTTTAAATCATCTCCCAGGGTGATTACAAAACTTTCACTAATTTTGTATTGATCGCCTACTTATCGATTAACCACACTCTCTTCTTTATCGACGTTTATAGCAGTGCTTATTTCGTCCAAGTTTAAGACTATCTGCTAACTTTTCCAAGCTGTGATTGTAGTCAACAATGTCATTCGTTAGATTACAATATTACATTGTAATAAAAATATAATCATGACTAACAACAAGAACATGTTCTAGTCAACCTTTTGAATCTGAAATATAGTGCTGAAATCTTGTCTGCATTATAACCTTGTTTACTCAAAATTTCTCAAAAGGCTTCTTAGCAGTGTCTTTAAGAATGGAGCCAGGGTGTGTATTGCTTGTTCAATTTTGAAATTGATCGCCTAAAATACATATCACATAAGGTGGCAGGGGATAGTTTCGTAAATTGGCCCCTGGCAAACTTCTTAACTTAAGACTATAGTGTGACTTTTTTCACATATTATTGTTTACTGATTAAAGATATGGATATATTTGTGAACCAGGTGTTTCGGGCTTGTGTTGGTTTTGAAACTGATGTGATGAATGTACACCTTCCATAGTTACTGTGCAGTATGTAGATAGTGAAATACCAACAGTCGGCTAAGAAGAGCTGCCCCCCCCCCCCAGTAGTAAACATGTGGGTTCAATGCATCTAGAATATCTCAAAAAACGGCCAGGGTGACAGCTATTTTGAATTGCATCAAGCTGTTTAGTACACAATGTTTTGCAAAATTATCACCTAGGAAACGGGATTGCGTTTGCACTGTGAGCATCACTTGGTGTCAAAAATGACATTCGGTCGTGAAAAATGCAGGTATAAGTTTGGGGTTGGGATGCATAAACATCTTTAGCTATGAACTGCTATTGACTTCTCAGATCAAATGAATAATATTCTTATGCTTTGTTTTAATATAGCTATAAAAAATATTGACCTTTTTGAACTCACTTGTGTGTTTTATTTTGTATGACTTTGTATATTAGGCAGGTACATGCGGAATTCAATTTTTGCATACAAACTGCCCCTTGCACCGTAAGACCGGATACTCTGATACTTCCGTTATATTTGTGCTCTTCTGAAAAAAAGAATTCAGTTTCAACCCGTTTTCAGTCGCTTGTTACCACTGAGTTAATTTCATCAGCCGGCAATGTTTTCAGTGTTCAAGAATACCTGGTCAATAGCTGTAATGAAATTTGTAATATTTTAACACAACAGCAGGCGTGGGCGCTTCAAACATCTGATATGCTGTTTTATAATCATTATGCCCATTATCTGTCATTTACTTGTTTTTGCCTTAATGGATCTCAAGTATAATTTGGTGGATTGATAAAGTCAATAGTCTTATCTTAAATCGTTTTCCTATGTTGTTATTGGTTGCAATTAAAACTTATTCGTCTTCTAATGGTATTGCGCAACAAGTAGATATGAAATTTATAAGCTGATTTCACTTGCTCTGGTATCACTATTATGCTTATATTTGCACACTGCTGACGTCTTTTGCACTTCATGCTTTATACATCTCGTCTGTTTTTCGTTTCTCTGTTGCAACTGTCATATTTTATGGGATTTAAGAAGTCATGAAATTTTAAAATCGATCACACACTCCATGAACAACTGTAGAAAGCTAAGGACATTCAGACATAGTATGTAAACCATTTATAAAATTAAAAATTCCAAGGTACTAATAGTTATAAAAAAATAATAACGAAACTAAAAATAAATAGTTTAAGAATTGTTTACAAGTATTGTGAAACGAAGCTCGCGTGATTACAAAAGTAATTTCCTGTCTGGTCATTTGAATTTATAGTTCCCATTGTTCTGTGTCAGATGATGTTTAACCAATGAAAATGCTTCTTACAAAGGCTTGGTAAAAATGTGTTCCTAGTTAATGGCCAGCCTAAATTTGCAATAGCCGAAGCAGCAGAAATAGCCCATAGTTGAAAGAGTAGTCAGATGGTTGATGATTACAAATATACCAGTCACTTCCTTTGAAATGACATACTTTCATACTTTCGGGAACAAAGAATTTGTTATAAAGATGTTTTAGCAGCTGAAAGAACGTGGTTTGCCTTAGGCCACACTTACTGTTCTTCTATTTAATGTATCAACATTAAGCAGTATGCCACTTTTACCATAACTAATAGACCTCTATCGCCTTTTGCTATACATAAATCGACCTTAGCTCAATAAATCCTGCAGGGTTTCCTTATAGGTTGGTGGGCTCCTTTTTGTGCATTACTAATGTAAACAAACTGACAGAGAGGAAGTAACCAAAACTGCATCTGCATGACCCAGAAAGCACAGGCATTTTACATCCTTCTGGTACATCGGGATTTTCTAATTGACAGTTGTGACCGCATTAGATAATAGCTATGTACTAATACAGAAACTGACCGTATCTAATTAACAGGTGTGAGTGACAAATAAAACTTCACTTCTTGACACCGAAACTTTGAAACTTCAGTAGAAATTTCGTTAATATATCAGAACATGAGGCAGCTCCTTGAAAATCCTCCGTGCCTGATACCTTTACGCTAGATAGAAATAATGATAAGCCTTCGTATCGAATACCTATACACTTAATAGAAACAGTGACAAGACTTCGTGCCTAATACTCATAAACATAACAGAATTAGTGACAATCCTTAGTACCTAATACCTACACACTTCACAGAAATAGTAATAAGCCTTCGTACTTAATACATATGCACTTAATAGCAACAGTGACAAGCCTTCGTGCCTAATACCTATACACTTAATAAAAATAGTGATAAGCCTTCTTACTCAATACCTATAAACTTAATAGAAATAGTGACAATCCATCGTGCCTAATACCTATACACTTAATAGAAATAGTGATAAATCTTTTTACTCAATACATATACACTTAATAGAAATAGTGACAATTCTTCGTAACTACCACCTATACACTTAATATAAATAGTGACATAACAAGAGTTGTTTCTTGGTTTGTTTTCTTCAACGACATGCATTATTTAACAGTCAAATTGGACTAAAAAACTTGAAATTGAATCTACAAATAAAATCTAAATTCAGAATTGTTTCAGAACTCTGTTTTGCGTAAAATTAGATATTCTAAAAAATATCGGGCGATTAAAAATAGCGTAATAAATTCTCCACAAGGTGATCTTGAACATTTGGAAAGTTAGTAATTTAGTAAATTTCACGAATTAGTAATTTCTTTTAAAACAAGTTATATCAAATTCAGTTGTGACCTTGACATTCACAAAATGGTGTTGAGAAAGGTTTCAAACTCTGAGAATGCTAAACAAGTCTACCGAATTACCTTCCCTCATTTTACGCGGCGTAGCAGTACAGAAGTGTGATGGATTGTTTTAAAGATGAAACTACTTAACATAACTAAAAATCAGCTTTAGATTTATCGACATGGTTTGTGTATATTACTAGGTATTCGTGTTGGCGTCAAGACTTTATATTTGTGTTTCATTTCTATGGGACAAACAGATATGTGGTAACCTTAGAAAAGAGTCGGGTATGCTGCTTTATTTCTGAACTCTGTACAACTTGGATAATGCAGAACTATTTTATTTTTCTATCACTGTTCTAACTCCGTTCTAAGTAGGCATAGATTATGTTCATCAAGACATGTTGGTTGATACCAGTAAAGCTTAACTGGTTCATTTGTGTTCTACCACAGTGTGTGCAGTATTATTTGTGTTCTATCACAGTGTGTGTAGTATCATTTGTTTTCTATCACAGTGTGTGCAGTATTATTTGTGTTCTATCACAGTGTGTGTATTATCATTTTTGTTCTCTCACAGTGTTTGTAGTATCATTTGTGTTCTATCACGGTGTTTGTAGTATCATTTGTGTTCTATCACAGTGTGTGTATTATCATTTGTGTTCAAACAGTGTCTGCAGTATTATTTATGTTCTATCACAGTGTGTGTAGTACATCTGTGTTCTCTCACAGTGTACGTAGAATCATTTGTGTTCTATCACGGTGTGTAGTAGCATTTGTGTTTTGTCTCATTGTGTGCAGACGCCATCTACGACACCTATTTCCTAACTGCAAATGATTTTTTGTTTCGTACAAACTAATGAAAGTCTTTTAAGTGTTAATTGATCATTAAGTGTTAATTGATCAGTAAGCGTTAAGTGATCATTAAGTGTTAAGTGATAATTAAGTGTTAAGTGATCATTAAGTGTTAAGTGATCATTAAGTGTTAAGTTAAAGTGTTAAGTGATCATTAAGTGTTAAGTGATCATTAAGTGTTAAGTGATCATTAAGTGTTAAGTTAAAGTGTTAAGTGATCATTAAGTGTTAAGTGATCATTAAGTGTTAAGTGATAATAAGTGTTAATTGATAATTAAGTGTTAAGTGATCATTAAGTGTTAAGTGATCATTAAGTGCACTGGTCTCAAACTGTGAACTTGCCATTCCTGTAAGTCACTAAACTGTGATAGCAGTGGAAGTATAGTTGATAGATGATCAAACAAATCCTTGATACATTTTGGGTAGAATGTGGATCAACCAACCTTTGACATTTTATCGAGTCACACAATTGAAGGAAAATGGTCACGACATCGTTCTGGTTTCCCATTCAAGGAAGCACGTCTTTTCATGCATATATACATGCTCATACAGTTGACTCTAAAATCTTGATATAGAATTTTTGATTTATGAATCACTGGAATCTTTAGGATATTCTTGTGTATGGGAACCAATGACACACAAAATGAAATAGCATTTTGCTAATATAGGTGAAAAAAATAAACATCAGACAAAACAGATTTTAACCGAAATTCGAAACTCAACGGGAAAACGATCGGATATAAACACGGACGAATGCCTTTTTATACATTACGGTTGCCATTCTCGGCGTTGTGAGATGCGAGACAGTTGAAAGAAAAGACTCTGGATGTTGTATTACTACAGAGTTCTTATTTCGGTGATATGCATCACATATATAATTTATCGAAAACTTCTGTCACTCTTGGTCATTTGCATGTAATGATAAAGTTGTTGTTGTTGTGGGGCTTAACGCCATTTTTCAGCACACGATAGGCTATACATGGCGGCCAGTATTAATGGTGGAGGATGAAACCGGGAAATCCCCGGAAAGAACCACCGACCCACGAGAAGCTTCTGGCAAGCTTTCTCACATATCTACATTCGCCGAATCCTAGACTCGAACCCACGCAGACAGAGGTGAGATGGCAGTGATCCGTAACGGAGAGCGCTTTAGACCACTTGGCCACTCGGGGCCCCTAATGATAAAGTAACAGGCTTTAATTTACCTACATACGTAAAAATCTAATCTCGATTAAGTGGAAATAAATTGAATGAAATTATTTCCAAGGATTTGAGTATTTGACAAACAACTCTTTTCTCTATCAATGCTATGACTAGATTTGTTTACTGATATCACAAAAATCACCGTAGCATTCGTACACATTTTGATTATTTGTGCCATTTAGTATATTTGTAACAAACTGTTTTTACTGTCGTTTAACGGCACGTTTCACACATTATTGACTATACCATGCCGAGGAAATAGGAGTTTAGTGTCTTTTCCTAAGACACGCCGAGGTAGCTGACCCAGGATGATCTGGGCAGGTATCAAACCTGAGACCCTTGGATTACGAGTCAGAAGCTCTATTATCTAAGTTTGCTCGACACTGCTCATGTCAATGAATACTACTTGTTCTTAAACTCCATTGTACTCCATTCCCCCACCCCTTTTATTCATGGACGGAGGGTATGCATGTAATTACATAAATGGATATTAAATGAATTCTTTACATCACCCAGTTCTCAAAAGTACTGGTAAGAATGGATTTTGAAATGGTTAAACGATGACTCCAGGCTGTCTTGAAAATGTAGAGTCTTAGGATGGATGCTCTAGACGTAGCGTTCTGAATGGAAACCTACACATCATCGGCTAATATAATATTCGACACAGTCGAGTAAAAATGGCAAGGTAAAATGTGAATTCTAATCCAAAGTGTACGTGTGTGTGTCTGTCTGTGTGTTAGATTTTTAACGTAACTCCAACAACTTTAGTCATATCACTACGATGTCTTCAGTTGGACAGTTTATAACGATGTCTAGCATTGGGGCATCATGACGCAGACATGTAGCGTCATGCCCCACCCAGTCACATTATCCTGACACCAGGGCGACCAGTCTTTAAACTAACCTCTTAATGCTGAGCATCAAGTGAGACAGTGCAAGTGCCACATTTATAAGTCTTTGGTATTCAGGGCATTGCTTACCACGTATGCAACAAGGAAATCTACAGTTTACATACCAAAAACTGGAATAGGATTTAATTTTATCGTGCTTTGTGTCACTTTTTCGAAACATTTCCTTGGTAACCGGGTATGAAAACTATTTTTATTGATTAGAAAAAGGATACATCGATCATTTTTTTAAAATATATCTGCAGCATTTTTTTACAATGTAGCCAAGTAAACTCACAGTCATTCATATCTGTCGGATACACACAACTGCATCTGCCTTTTAACATGTAAAATTGAGTTTCGTTGAGGTCTGGGATAACAAAAAAAAAAAAAAATCAGTGGTTGGTGTATGCTCACAATCATTACGACTCAGCTATGTCCATCGTTGCATGTCACCGGCAGAAATCCGCTACGCTCTTTTTTTTAACCTATTGCTTTTTGTAACCCACAGCTGCCTGCTATAAGATTTCTTTGTTTCTTATGATCAGGCATAAGCAAAAGTATGCCATCAACAATGCAGTGAAATATTCACTCTTAATATATGTTTCGTAATGTATGTTCGTATGCATGCATGTATGTATGTATGTATGTATGTATGTATGTATGTATGTATGTATGTGAAATATGTGAGTTAACTGTACAATCAATCAAAACTTAGGATGTCGAGCCATTTATGCAATCTATCTTCTGACATGCAAGATCTATGGCATTCAATGGGGTTGCGAAAAAATTGATTTCAAAGTTTGGTTACGTGAATCAAAATCAGCTACGCTGCATTCTACCTCCTTTCTAACTGAAAGATGGATGCATGGTTGGACATGTGGGCAGATGGACATGACTTTAACGATGCAAAATTTTGCAGTATATTCTGTCTTGGTCAATGTAACACGTAACAATTACGACTGACGTATGGGCTAGGCTCGCAATAAATTGGTAGCTTGCAATGGTTAACCTCTGTGTTTGGGGGCATGAGAGAATTTTAATTAGAGTCCGTTCGGATAATGGTGAGATGGATAGAAGAGAGCGATGTTAACGTAAGGTAAAGTAGAGGAAAATAACAAAGTTGAGACTAGCCAGAGACAAATTTTGGGAAATCTTGAGCCATTTGAAATAGATGTCATAAAATGATATTTTCCAGAATAGTTGTTAATAAAGGCAGACCAGAGAAAATTATTCTGACTTCGATGGGAGTGTTGAATTTTAGCCTTTAAAGAATATTAATCTTGATTGGCTAAGCTAAATGAGGGATGTGTGTTTGCCAGAAGAAATTCAAGGTTTTGAGAGAGAGAGAGAGAGAGAGAGAGAGAGAGAGAGAGAGAGAGAGAGAGAGAGAGAGAGAGAGAGAGAGTGGAAAAGGCACAAAGGTATTGTCTCGATCGCATACAATATGTTCGTTTGTAGTTATTTGTTGAATTTATTCGTTTTAAATTCATACTTCAATTTTCCTTAAGTTCAGAAGTTAATCTTGTATTCATGGTCTTGAATGCAATATGGTTTATGTATCCTAAGAATGTCATGCAATATTTCATTGGTATGATTGCGTTCGGATTTAGTGGTTTGTATTTAATAGAAATCATGTAGTAATTTCATGCATTACTCTGATTCGAATTTTGAGAATTAATTTATCTGTTTTAAATTATATGTAATAACTATGCTAAGAATTGATTTTGTTACGTCTGTGTCTAGTTAGAAAGTAATGTAGTAGTTCTGCTGAATTACGATAAGACGATATCCAACATGGAAAGAGTGGAAATATTGTTCGATCCCCGGAGAAGAAAAACCTGACAAATATTTAGGTTGCGTGTTAGATTTATTTAAAGGGGAAAATCGCTCCATATCTGTGCTACACAGTGGGAAGGAGTGCAGACCACAACCAAGTTAAGGTTGATGACCTAAAGATGTTGGAGAGAGAGATGGAAAAGAAATACAGCAATACTGACCTGTCACAATTAATGATTTGGAAAGGACCGGAAACAACCAGGTTATGCTAACATTCCGGCAATATGAGTTTGATCATTTACTCGATTCTATAATTAAATGTGTTTCATCGGTAGAACAGAACGGCTAATTGCATTTCACATAAATATTTATTTCTAAGAAAAAGTTTATTATTCAAATGTTATGTTCTATTTCATTTGGTTTATCTAATTGATTCAATTGTTATATTTTACATACAGAGCTCGGCTCGTGTTGCTCTATTCCGCATCTTCGCTCAGATCTCTGTTATTCCAGCCATTAATTTTATATTTGTTTGTACTGTTTGCTCGATCCGGGCAATAACACCATAGTCGATCATCTCCTAGGTGACCAAAGCACTAAAACAGGTGGGGGATCATATCAATCCCTCACAATTACCATAATATACAGCAATAAGCACAGCCATAAACATGGATATTATGAACAGAACATTTTCTATAAAAAAAAAAAAAATTGATCCGTAAGGTCTTACTGAAATTATTTTAAAATGGTGTATTACTGGTTGTATGATGAGAAGGCATGAAAAGGCAAGATTGTTGCATGTCATATTTGTCAAAATCAGAAGTTGGGGTATCATGATTTAGGGAACAGACACTTTTGCGCACACATGTCATGCAAGAAATGAGAAGTTCCTCTGTATACCCTCATTTCTTGCTTGGAAATTGAGTTTCATAACAACAAGTATTAATTTTGGAGTTTCTCGTTCTACTCTAATTTAACTGCCAGTGTTGAACTAAGATTGATAATTCGCTTTAAATTAATATGCCTTTTATCACTATTGATCAAAATATCAAAAAGACAAAAATAACTGTGTCTGAAGAATTATGAATTATTTCTACATGTTTTAATGACTCTGTATGACGATTGTCTATCTTGTGTGTGATCTAACTTAATGTGTATCTTATTGGAAGTTTGTTGAGAAGTATAGGAAACCGTACTGTTCATATCACCTGCGATATATTATTAGCACATGTTTAATATGCTTCATCATTGTCGCAAGCCACCGGCGAGAATCCTCTACGCTTCTTTTTCACCCATTGCGCCGAGTCGTACCAAAGACTTATAAAAATGGTACTAACGGCTGGCTCGCTTGGCGCGCTGCATTAAGAGGTTAGTGTTAGGACTGGTCGGACAGGTGTCAGGATAATGTGACTGGGTGGGACATCATGCTACATGTCTGAAGCATGATGCCCCAGCGCTAGACGCCACACTGCAGACATCGTAGCGATATGACTGAAAAATTGTAAAAACTACCTTAAAACTCCAAATCACACATACACACACGTCACCCATTTTTGCCTACTATAAGATTTACCCCATTCTATGAATACGTTTAAACATGCTTAACGAGTCCTTGCGAACCTCTGTCAAATGTTTCGGAAAGTTGACCCATCATGACTTTACTTGATGCTTGAAGTTTCTCTTTCACCACACTTATGGATCAATTAGAGCATTTTCATTGACGTGTCAGAGCTTGTTTCATTGTGTTGTTGATGATATGTGTTTGCTTTACGCATATTCATGGCAAACGGAGACATCTCGTCACACGCAACAAGAGCGTAGCGGATTTTCGCCCATGGCTTCCGACGATGTGCCAATCAAGGTCACAAAGGATTCTGAGGAAAACATTTACGATTTCAGTCACTTGTAAAGGTTGTGGTTGTTATCAAACTGTACTTAAATCCTTCCTCGAGACGTATGGAAGGCCTCGGAAGCTGAAGCCACGATACACGCAAATTTTACCCCAAATTTTCCAATGGAAATATCAATTTCTTTTAAAAGAATGTTTCAATATTGTTATGTATATTTAATTTAATTATTTGTTTGTTAGTTTTAAATTTTTTAATTCCATTACATGCTATTGTAATGTAACTTTGTTTACTGGATTTGACATTGTCCAGAATTTGAATTCAGTTCTGTTTGACCTGACTGTTATTTTTTATTTCATTGATAAACAACTAATAATAGAAACACTGTATCTAGTTGCTGACCTCGTTTCAAAATCAGTGACAGTTTTGGTAAACAACTTTTTTAAAAATTTTTTTATTGTTTCTCAGAGTAAGAATCATTAAGTTAAGTCAAGGTCATACCTGGACTATGTGACAAGTAGCCATATATCAAATTGATAACAAACTTCTATTTTTTTTCCAGAAGAACAAACTTTTGACCCTCATCCGGGAATCTGTTTTGCGTCTTAATTTGCGTATAACTGTTGTTTTTTTTTTATAGAAGTTTGTCAGTTGGGCTCCAAACAATTGACACGTTAAGTTGTTATTATGTTGTGACCTGTTGGGTTGAATTTTTATTTTCTTCAGATTATTGAATTCAAGTGATTCTTTTCATTTGGAAATACATAAGTGCTCTGACGAAATTCTTGGATAGAGATATTTATTCAATGATATACTGAATTCAAAACTGGAATAATAATTTCTGTGATTCAACAAAGGACTGTTGACACAACGGTACTTCGCTGACCACAACAGACGTCATCGCCTTCCACTTTGGATTTCATCGGGACTCAAACTCGGTTTCATTCAGGACTGTTTATTACTAGGACTTCTATTTTTAATTCTTGGATTATTTCTGGATTTAATTCATAAAACCGTCAGTTCTTTTATCTTAATTTGTCACTTTGTATTCTAGGGAAATAAATTATTTGTTAAATTTAACAAAACTTGTTGTCCCTCTTTTCTCTTCCTTATTTCAAGAGCATAGACTCGTAACAATATAAAAGAAAAAAAAAGAGAATTCATCTGAAATTACGTAAGTTTTTTGTTTTATTGTTGATCTAGCTGCTATAAACCGGCGCTTACCAGTTCTGGGGATTTCTTATTAAATCCAAGGATTTGTCTCACATTATTTACGTTTAACAGTAAAATCCAAGGTGACATCGTATTAAAGATTTCACATTAAGTAATAACACTTCAGCCATTGATTTCCTAAGAAAACGAAACATGAAACTGATGAAAAATAAAATTAGCCAGTTCATCTGCTGTTATGATTATAGTTCTAATTTGAATGAACTTAGGACCAGTCACAACGTCTGATATCTCTTTTCATCTTAACACGGAGAAAGCCCCCTTAAAGTCCGACAGGCTGGCAGGAGAATAATTGCTTCGCTAAATCGAATCTTTTGCTGTAGTTTACAAACCATCAAAAACATATCAATCAAAATCTAAGATCTACAATTATGGCCACATTTAAGTTGCCACGGATAGAAATCAATCCACTCAGAGGCCTTATGTCTGTGAAGCTGAGGTGGATCAAAGTGAACTTCGTTTCGTAGGTCAATAGAAATTATTCCGATATGCCAGTACGAAATATTTCACCGTCTTTGAAACATTTGTATACTTCAATTATTGTTTATTACAAAAATATGTAAAGTACCCTACCCCACCTCCGACTGTAAATCGATCCGCATTTAACACAAGCTGATACCTGTGGAATCTACAGGTGAATCAAGTTTACAATTTGAAGCCAGTGTAATATGGGTTGTTGATATATCGATATAGGAGTATATAACTAATTTCCTTTTCAGTTATTTTGTATCGCATTTTGTAATGTTACAACTGCTTTGGTTTACTTTGTCATTACTTTTATAGATTTATTTCTAATTTCCTGTTGAATTAACTATTTTTCTGTTTATAAACTGGCACAATAAAGACTTGACGATAGCTTCGGGCTAGTTAAAAACTAGTTTTTAACTGTTCTTTGCCATTTTCTTTTCTTCACACACACATTTATATATATATATATATATATATATATATATATATATATATATATATATATATATATAAGACACGCGTTCCCTGGCTTGATCAAGTGCAGTTGAAAGAAACTGTCATTCGCCATATGGTTTTTATTATTTATGTATTGAAAACGAAAGTATGTACAGCTTCATACTGGAATTCTTGCAGATGTGGACAAACAAAAATTATTTGAAGTCTGGATCTCTGCTTTCTTGGATGATTCTCTTTTTTCCTGGCAAAGTTTTTTTTAGTCATTTTCCCACTGGATATATCGATGAAAAGTTTCCCTGATCTTATCCAGCTTTTTTTCTGAATGTATAAATTTATAACTCAATAGGTCTATCACAAAGTAAGACATAATAGGCTAATCAATGGTGAAATACGCTAGTGTAGGAAGTTATAACACTTCATTTCACACAATACAATATTCATTTTGCAGAATTAACTTACACTGAAGACTGTAGTTTATTTTAAAAGGGCATATACGGTACAACTAGTTGTTTGAGTACAAAAATCAATTCTAGCCTATGCTAGAATTTTTATCATTCTGGTGGAAAAAAATAACAGTGAACTTAGGAAATGAAATTGCCATAATACGATACTTGCATAGAATTTTTAAAAATTCCTCTCTAATAAATTTTGAAGATTAAATGCCAACGGTTTTTTGTCTCCTTGTTATTTTAGACAATGAACATTTAAAAATTGTCAGTAGAAAGGGCGAGTCGTATCTTCATCTTACCACACAAATGCTTATACTTGCAGATGCATTAAATTCCTAAACAATTACCTGATCTGTATTATGCACTTCGGGGTGGGGTATAGTTATTTTACTAGTTACAAAATAGGGTTCAAATCTTTTGAAACTTTATATCGGCAAGAGATATTATTCATGAAAATTTAAATAAGTTTCCTTATCATTAACACTGAGCTGACAAATTCAGCCGAAAAAATACTCTTTGGAGATTATTTAACATCATAACTGCAAATCAAAATGTGCTTAATTTAAAAAAAAAAAAAATTGTTGATGTTAGCATGTTTCCATGGCGAATCAAGGGGATGAAAGTGAGGGGTGGGGTGGAAAGAAAAATCTATAAAAATATATTTTGACCTCCTTTTTTCTTTTTTTTCTTTTTTTTTTTTCCTCGGTGTCAATAAAACCAACATGCATGTTTCATATCTATGTCGTTAGCAGGCATGTTGATACAATTATGCGATAAAGGCATATGCTAGATCTGGCGTGATGTTTAAAATTCAGGATAAGTTGTTATCTAAGATGGTTTGGAAAAAATATTAAATTAAACTGCATAAATTAAGCAAACGAAAATAAAAAGGACCGCACGTTGTATTACGCAGACAAATGTAATGCATAGCCTTCATTAATAAATAGCAACAAATGTTTCACACGAGAAAATTCACTCGACCTCATTGAACCAAAGTCATGATTGAAATGCGTTTGAACTCAAACTGAAATACTGATGTCAGTAGTTACAAGCCAATGGAATGCATGTTCTAAGTTGACTGACGGCTTAGCTTGGATGAAATGTACGCAAAATAGATAAATTAACCAGGAAACCATTTTGAGTCATAAGGCTGTAAGAAGTTGTGTGCTTTGTTCAATTTAGGCTTCGTTTTGACTCCAAAAATTTTACATGGGCACAGCACGTTTTCTCAGAACAGTGACAAAACTGTGACTAGAGCGCGGTCGTTGAATCGGAAGCAGAAAACATTAAAATAAAATTTCTACCATCAAATGAAATAAACTACACATATCCGACGTCTAAGCGAATCTTCACTGAACGCCAACTCTTTCTAGCTACTAAATAAGTTTAGTTTTCCTTTCTAAAACTAAGGTTTTACTGGACCAATAATAAATTTTCTTCAGTGATAAAAAGCTACTAAAACATTTTAATCCTAAAAATCGAACAATATATTCTTTGCAGCTGAATACTAACGATTACGCTCTTACACAAAAAGGCAAATCAAACTGTGAAATTTACTGTTTTCCATTTGCCATCCATTTCTCGTCTCTGATATTTCTTAGTGCATACAATTGTCATTTTCTCGTGTAATAGACGCCGTTTCAAATTTTAATGAAAAATTAAAATTAAATTCAGTTAATTTATATTTCAAATGAATTTTCACCTTTTATTACATACCTAATTGTGAAATACAGAAAAATATTGGCGAAATCATTTTCTTTTTTGTTTTCGTTTTAATATTTCCCTGTGAAAAATATATCGTTTTCTTTAATGCTCTGCCGTGAATGACTGAATTTCCTGAGAGAAATAAACTTGATATTTCACTGGAGCGAAATACGATGACTATTTTTCTACAATGATAACACTATGACCAAGAAATTTTGAAACTTGTGAATGACGCGTCTTTAGTAATAGCACACCCTCCCGTTTGTTTGTAATCTCCTACCGACTGTGAATATGAAAAGCATCAAGGACACAGAAATACACAAAACTTTATCATTTCATTGATCGTTTCAAAACAAACGGAAGTTCCAGATGTAAGCGAGCAGAGATAGACTGATTACTGTCCGTTTATCGTTTCTAGAACAATCAATACAGGAAGAATAAAATGTGTCGTCTGAGTCGAAAATTTGCAATGTCATGTTTTAATATTTCTAAAAGAAACTGAACAATGAATCAGAAGAACTCTTGTATACATGTGTTGAAAGAGATGTAATTCCAAAATTTACATTATCAAAGACGGTGAACTACACCACATTTGTTGCTTGAAAACGTAGACACACCGATGCAAATATGGCGACTGCGTTACCAAACAAACTCCCGTTTGATTCGAAATGCCACCACGTTGACAGTGTTTTTGACCCCCCTGGCGACAGTCAGGTTAGAAATTACAAGAAGAGGAATGAAATGAGCAAGTTTTGTGCATTTGTTTTTATATCCTTGAAGCCTGTTATTTTTAAAATCGGTACGGAGGTAAAAACAAACGGGAGGGTCTGTGAATATATTAGTAATAAATATGACCACTGCGCACACGGACGACCCCGGTTCAAATCCCAAAATGGGCAAATACTTTTTTCTTCTGCGTGCTGCTGTACATTGAATAGGGAAGGACACTTATGTTACTACTTATTATATTGTGCGAATGTACACAAAACACAGCAGAACATAAACGGCAAACCGCTGACATTACAGCGCGGGATACAGTAAGAAATCAGCTACTTCTTTATGTTGTACATATTGCTAGCCAATACGTTTGAGCATAAAATAACAAGAAAATTTCATCTCGTGTGTAAAAAAAAAAAAACCACAAACTCGCCACTAGCGAAAATACTGAATTTTTCATCCACTCGATGAAATATATCCGTTATTCACTCAGAGCAAGATTTCCCATCATGCCATGCGATGTATTTTAACTCGCACGATGTGTACATCATGACGTCATGACTTCTAATTCTAGATAGCCGCACCCAACCCGACTCATCACGCACAATGAGAAACACGCATATTAAAATGTACAGTTATAGTTAGAGGGTTAAATTGTGCAGTTACAGTTAGATACTTATAATGAACAGTTTACAGTTTCTGTGGATGGTTAAATTTACAGTTACAGTTAGATGATTGAAATGTACAGTTAAAATTAGTGGTTAAAATGTGCAGTTTAGTTATATGGTTACAATTATGCCCTGAAAATTCTAAAATGCAGGAGGATACGGGAGTTTCCCCCCTGGGGTTCCAACGGGATATCGGTCCACAAACCCATCACATACTTCTTGATGTTCTCCCATAACTTATATTTCTGGTTCCTTTCCATATACACGGCTGAACTCCTGGAAAAAAAAGAAACTGTTTAACTTTGCAAGATTTTTACTTTCTTTGCTTTGCCTGAACTGTATCGATACTATATTTATTAGCTGTACATGTTTTAATTAACCAATATTTTCTGATTAGCCTAAAGGCTCTTCAACCATTTATAGACTGGTTATCATTTTTCTATATAATTAGTACCAAATGTCCTGAAATTTCTCCAACCATTTCTAGACTGGTTCCAATTTTTTTCATACATTTTGTTTTCTGTTGTTTTGGGTTTAACGCCATTTCTCAGTGCCAGATAGGCTATAAATGGCAGCCAGTATTTAAATGGTGGAGGAAGAACCCAGGAAAATCCAGGAAAGAACAACCGACCCACGGTAAGCTACTGGCAGCTTTCTCACATACCCACATTGGCCGAGCCCGAGACTCAAACACTTGCGTACAGACCTAGGCAATCAGTGCCATGAGCCCTGAAGACTCCCCAATCATATAAAAATAAAAATAAATACACAATAAAAATGTAGTAGTCTTTTTTGTAATCATATAATTGAATATTCAAGACGTTGTTATGGTAATCGGTTTGCTTTAGATTTTGTCGCTATGGGGATATAAGAATAGATTAATCAGATATGTATGTATGGATGGATGGATGGATGGATGGATGTCGAGCCATTTATACAATCTATCTTCTGACATGCAAGATATATGGCATTCAATGGGTTTGCGAAACCATTGATTTCAAAGTTTGGTTACGTGAATAAAAATCAGCTACGTGTGTGTGTATGTATGTATGTATTTATGTATCTGTGTGCGTATGTATGTATGTATACATATCAACATTATTTCTCCATTTGATACTGCTGCTTATACTTATGACTAATATATATATTGAGACTTGGAGAGAGAGAGAGAGAGAGAGAGAGAGAGAGAGAGAGAGCACTTGCCAATCAAAAGTCTCGCCGCAATTTTAACCATAAATTATCATATACAGGTTTTTTAAAAATAAATTATGGGTAAAGAAGTAACTACTTTATGTACAAAGTACATTTAATGTAATTCTAAATGTCTACAGTCATTAAATATATGGCATGTTGGGACAAGTTAACCAAGTCAAATGATACGTTCTGTCCTTGACCTTATCTTTTGTCCGGAATGCAATATCAACGTTGAAGACTGGTGTCCAACTCTCAGTAATAAAATAAAACTCACAAGAAAACGTAGCATTAGATAGTATTTGTATATTTTCATGTACATGTATAAATAAACTTATCCATTTCATCAATTCTCCTTCTTATAATCTGCCACATGCTAATAAAGGATTCCCATAGAAGATAACCATCTCACGATTTGTGTAAAGTTTGTGTGAAACTATTTACGAATATTTAAATAAAATATAATCCGTTATGCACAAACATGTATTTTAATATCCACCTAAATAAAAAAAATGAAATCTGGGGAATAAAAGCCCTCAAGAAAACGTGTAATTCCAACCAACAAATGTATGAATCTGCTGGTTATATCAGCGGAAAAGGAGTTAATTCAGTTCGTTTCGGATTACCTATATGAAGCACAGATGTCGCGGTCCTGTGATAATTAAATCTGTGCCTATATTTCGATTATCTGATTAGTATATTCTTTGAAATTTAATACAATAGCTTAGAATTAACCGACGATTATTACAACGATAACAAGTCTGGAGACCGGAAATGTCTGCAAATGTCAAGAGAACTTTCTTGTCCGAAGAAAACTTACCCATTTTATCAAATATCCTCGACTAACAAAAATCAATGCTGTAATGCTAGAAGAAGCCTTAGTTAAAAATTACGAGGATATAATTTTGAAATTGTATTACTTGAAGTATCTAATTATGCACAGACTATTTAACTGTTGTGTCTGTTGTGGTCAAAATGTTTTAGCAAAGGGAAACAAAGGTAAACTGACCATGTCGATTAACCTCTCCTTTGTATTAATGCAAACCCTTTGAAAGGATGACCAGCTGGAGGACCTAGAAAATGGCTGATGTTGAAAATAATGGGATAAATATTTATAAGTTCTCACAGAGTATTAAAGTTTTATTTTAAATATTATAAACCATATCATCATAAAGTAGCGACATGACGTCTTTTTCTTCTGTATGCATGTAAATGAATCTACTTTTATCCATTTCTACAGTCCAAAGCATAATGCCCATTTTTTTTACAGCTCTCTCATAACTGCAATTAATGTATGGCATGACATGTTGTAAAATAGTATCCATCATAAAAGACTTTAGAAGTTCACCAATCCTAAATGGCTGTCCATCCATCATTTTCTATCGCCTGCCAAAGATTGAACTAGCTAAATGACCAGTACTCCCGGTCATGCCTGACCAGCGACGCCTGAAACAATTAAACATTTTTTATTTCCGTGTTGGACAAGACAGGCCGGACAGTCCAGTACCTTTCAGATTTGTACAATACATAACTTAAAACATGTTTGATAAATGAGTTGATAAGACAGTTATAATATCGTTGTTGGTCATTTATATATTGTATGTATATATATATATGCTCAATTAGATGACCACTCCAAATTACCTGCTCTAGTCCGCTGCACATATCTAACTAAAAATTTCACTAATCTCTTTCCTTAAAATGAAAGTTATATTTCATATTATTTCTAAAGTTCTAGTGATACCTACTTGCATTGTTTCCCCCAAATTTGTAATGCATTTAGATGTAATTTATGAATTATTTTGTCTTGTGTCCATTCAGCTTTTAAGGAAATGAAGATCAGGGTTTATTCGCTGTATTATCGACATATTTGTTTTTATATCAAACTTTTAAATTAAGCTGTTATAAAAGAACACATCTTTAAATTAAATTTGAATTTAATATTTGCACAAAAAATCCCCCCGAGTATTTCTTGTTTGTGTTGCCTTTACAAATATCCGTCTCATTGTACTTTTGGTGCAGTCGACTATGTTTTGTCTAGAAGACGAATCGTTTATACTGTACCAATAGTAAAGCTATTATTTTCAAGTCTAACAACAATATAAATTATGAAAATGATTGAACTAAACGCGTGAAGTGCCAGAACTGTAAGATAACATTAGACTGACCACTAGGCTGGGTACTAATGTAACGGCTGGAGAAACATTTACATAAAAGGAAATATCTGTCAAACAAAACGTACTTGTTGTCATCGTTCGGCAAAACAGACATTTCGGGGATAGTCGATTACATTAAACAGGCATTAACATTTCCGTAAAAATCTAAATTGCTCAGATCAAATGAATCTCCCATCTGACAACTGACACGTCGAGGAAGGACACGGGAAAAAGAAAACTAGTGTAAACGTGCGCAACTGTATGATACATCTAAACAAAATATTTAAGAAAACAAATACTTTTATTTCTCTATCTGAGCATGGCGCATAGCCATATTGTTAAGGCATTCACGGCCTTTACAGTTGGGTCAGGGACGAATTCGGAGTCATGTATCCGGTACCGGAGATTTCATTTCCTTCAGATTTTAATTTCACTGAGGTCGGTACCACCATGCAAATAATTCCAGTCTCTGGAGCTCTCCTGCCGGGATGACGGCACTAATTCAGCTCCCTTGGTAAACCAATGCAAACACCGTGATATTATAAACTGAAAAAGTTAAAATTCTGAATGTTCATGATCAAACCCGTATTTATCAATATAGACATATCCTTGACGCAGGCTTCTGAGTAATAAAAACCATATGGGCCACGACATTATCTTTTTACATACATGTGTTTGAAACATGTACTTTCAATTTTGCACCAAATGAATCAGGTGATAATATTATTAATAAACTTTCCAAACTCAAGTCTCTAAAAGGTCTGAAATTCCATCAATAAAACATTGTCTTTTTTCAGTTACTCATGGAATAAGCTCTCAAAACATTTTTGTGCTAAAAGTTTTCTTTTCAGTATCAACCAATCATGGCCCTCGAAACCCATATTTTATCTATTGTATCTTCACCGATTTGTTGACGGGTTCCTATTCTTACATAATTAGTACCGTGAGTCCTATTTGGACTCAAATCACAATTATTTTTCCTATATAGTTGCTACAGTTGTTTGTCAGTACTGAACTTTCCAGTGTGTCCAAATCCTAGTAAATCATATGTTAATCGAAAATATCTTCAAAGATGAACTCACGATGAAGTTCTTCTCACAGGTTAAACGGCGTTGTTGTGGAAAGGCTGGACTGTAAACAAAACAACATGCAGTGGGTCACAGATTTCACTTCCGGATCAACAACAATGCCTCCTTACTCACTGTGCACTGTCGCAAAAATACACACAGACAACCACACCATAATGTTCATGTTCTAAGGAATAAACAATTTCGTTTAAATCAATACCAAAAATGCCTAAATTTCACTCATGAATGATCACCAAAGTGAGAGGAAGAACTGCTCTAAAAATAAGCTCGGACTACATTCGTGGGTACTGACCCGGAAGTAATAATTGTGACCTGAGCCAATTTGCCCAATACATACATACAGGTGGATATTTCTTGACGTAATCAGCTGCGGCGAATAACCGTTTTCTTTCCACTTGGCGCACCATAACTTTTATAGTTTAATAATCCACGCCAGTCTACGAAATTACTGAAAGTTGAATATTCAGTGCCATATGATCAATATTACCTCAGCACATAATATGTAAATGCCTCAAAATAAATTCCTAAACATAACGATTCATATGGAAAAAGACCGGCTTTTCGACTCAACCGAACGAAAGATCAGCTCAAATTTCTGGGATGTAATATTTGTGCTATACTAATAAATACAACAGAGAATGAACATGATGGTTTCGGTATTGAGTAAATACATTTCAGTATTATGGTTTCGGTAAATGAAAGAGAATTTACAGAGAAAGTCATGATTATATTCCATTAAGGTTTTACATTTTTGTCTTTATGTACTACTTTCTTAATGTAATTGTAATCACATATTTTACATTGCCATATAATGTATAATTTTAATGTAACTGTAGTATTGGGGAATGGTCACCATATCGTTTATAACAACCTATGCCGAAAGCAGTCAATAATTAAAGTTGGCAGACTTGTATGGGTGTACTTACATATTGTGTCAATGAAACGGGTGAATTCTTAAAATACACCAAAGTTGAAAGTTTAAGCGTAGAATGAAAAATAATCAAAAGAAAATATCCAGAACATATAACCCTTGCAGTGAGCAGATATATTATCATTAACCTTTTTGTAGGTTCGTTAATTATTTACGAAATTTCATTTTCCTGTTTATTCCTCTGATATTTAATTGAAGAGAAAAACAACACGTACTGATTTTTAAAAGTCGATGGTTTTTATTTCTGAATTTATGAAGTAAACTTGTACAAAAATTAGCTGTTATTCATACTTTGTCGGTCATATTGTTATGAGCGCATCTTTTAGTAGTCTGGTTCCCTGTCCTCTCTCCACTCCGTTACTCTTTATAACGAAGAGTAACGGAGTGTAGAGAGGTCAGGGAACCAGACTAATCTTTAAGTATTCCCAGTCGGAACACCCTCGACCTTTGTCGGTCATGTTATTATGAGTTCATCTTTTAGTATTCCCAGTCGGAATACGCTCTACCTTTTCCATAGCATGCCAGAAAAAAATTGGATATAAATAAGGACCAATATTAAATGGTTTCAAGTCCTTAGATGCTGTTGCGTCATAATAACGTCAGTGACGTTTCAATGTCTATACTACTTGTCATCACTAACAGCATTGTAACCAATAGTTTCAGGTTATTGCAACCGAATGACTTCTTCCATTTTGTCATTCCAAAGTTTCAGGAATAACATTGAAAAAAATAAGTGCGTGAATTTCGTCGATTGTTGAAACTTCGGAGACTGCTATTTTTTTCAATCCATATCATTTTATAGAAATTTATTCTTCTCACATCTAGCAGGATGTTCATCGTTCCCCAGCAAATAAAATCTGGGAAATATCACTACGCTTATATCTCAGAGTTTCATTCAGAGAGTCGAAATCATTCTACTTGCATCAGAAAGAAACATTGCTGCTCCGAATGAGATCATTTCATGTACAGAATTTAAAATCGGCATCTTTAAAACAAGTGCAGTCGCATGACATGGGCAATGTTGTAAGCATTTCATAAATTCCACATACCGTTCCTCGTTTGTCACAGGAAATGTCGGTCGTGTTGTCATGAATTTGCATGCTCTTTTACTTGCCGTAAATTATGACAGTTAATGGACTCATTGAATAAAAAAGACACTTAAGATCAACATTGTCTAAAATTCTTTAGCTGCAATATGTTTCCCTGTAACCAATATCATACCAAATGTTTTCCTCGCTGTATGATTTCTGACTTGTATCTTGTAAAAACAAAATATTCCTTAGCTCTCAAAATTTTCTTGTAAATATCTTCTAGTTCTCTGGAAAGAAGGAGTTTCTAAAACTCTTACCGCAAGCTAAACATTTACATTTTCATAACTGTACATAAACATTGATTTATAGTCTTAAAAATAGTGTTGTAGTAGTATTTAACTGAAGTGATACGCTAGATCGTGACATGATGAATCAGTTAATAAATATCAATCAAGTAGGACACAATGTACTTATATGTCCCCGACTCCTAGACGTCAATTACAAGTGGACAAAAGATACAAACAGAATTACTGCAAATTGTTACAGTATTAATAAAATAATAAAACATATACAACCATAATTGTTTCAGAGTGATCAAAAATAGG
Source organism: Megalonaias nervosa (assembly GCA_016617855.1). NCBI lineage: Eukaryota > Metazoa > Mollusca > Bivalvia > Unionida > Unionidae > Megalonaias > Megalonaias nervosa. The sequence continues at coordinate 24,108 of JAECUM010006288.1, read as the reverse complement.
CAAGATATAATTTTAAGCGTTGACAGTTAAAGATTATACTTGCACAAAGACCTCTTTTCAGGAGATTTTCTTTTCTCACATTTGTTTATCAACTTCACGCGTTTCTAGTACTTCCATCTCTTAAATAACCAATGATAAGGGAATTTTAGGCATAGACGAATGTGAAAACAGTGTTATCTACCCTGTCTGATAGATGACGTCGCTGCCGACTTAGAAATTCTCTACAAGGTGAATTTAATAAGAAATTGCATGGGAAGAAAATTTATTGAAAAAGGGACCTGATAAAAGTCTAATTAAAGTATTCTTGTATCAGTTATCATAACATTCCGACCATCTCGACAATTTCTACTTATGTCGGCACAGTAAGCTGCAGATAAAATCTTACATTTTGTTCGCCAGAAACATCTTCGCAAAAAGAAATAGCAACTGGATAAACCGTAGGACTGACTGAGGAGCTGTGAATGAAAAAAAAAAATTCTCCTGTCAATCCTTGTTTTGTGAATAACCGAGTTGGTCCGAATGGTGGCTATCGGCATACATTGTAGGTATGATCCGTAGAATTTACCTGGAAGTTGCGAATGCCAGTACGGTAACAAATTCATCTAACATCAGAAAATATTTCAGCTAAGTATTCGATGAAAACATTCGTCCTTGTAATTTGCACTAAGAAACAACCCGAGTTTATCAAATTTGACTATCATTAAGGTTGACAATGGAGAAAATATTCAATTAAGCGAAGTTGCTTGCATTTCGTTAACCAACATGTGGCCAAAAGAAAGAAATAGATCATTTGTCAAGAAAAACTTATATCTGGCAATTGTAACACTGGCCCACCGACAGACAATGAGACATCCAATATCAGCAAGAATTAAGTATAAAAAATACGAAATATTATCCCATTCAGTATACTACGCTAAGAGACAAGGGGCGACATTTAAAGGGTGGCCCGATTAATCATTTCAGTTCGGTCCCGTTTATTCTGAAATACTGTCGGTACTTTTGAACGAGCAAGATATTTAATGTACTTTACTCTACTTTCTAACTGATATGGATGATCTAGCAACTCCGAATGTACTCTGGTACAATTGGAATATTTGGGGGCATTGAATGATTACACGTAAATTGATATATATTCTAAGTTCAGTTTAGATTTCAGCCTGAAAAAATGGGAGGAAAAAAATAAACTGCTTAAATCATAACTAATATTGATGTATGTATACTTACTTCTAACGTATCATGATTTTCCTTCTTAAATGTACATACTGTCATTGGAACAAGCACGATCTATGACAGTTTCATGTTAAATTATTGTCACAAGTGGGAATCTACAAACAATTTGAACTGAGGTATATTTATTCTATGACAAATTAATAAATATTGCAATTACAAAATAAATTAATTGTGGAGATTCTGTGTTTCATGGTTATCATCGTTTCTGATTATACGTAGCTGCGGCTGTCTCTGCGTAACACAAAAACTTCAACAGTCAAGTTGCATACCATAATAATTGCTACACTACTCACTTCTGGTCAGTATCCATTGTATCCAGTACTATGCAGAATTAGGTGGTCTGATGGAAGAGAAAATTTACAAGTCTTGATGAAGCTACGACTTTCATTGCAGTTTATTCACCCATTATTGACCTCTATTAACATTTGCATATGTCAGCTTCGAGGAGCGAATCTAAGAAAGTATAGGTAAAACTTAAGTGTATTCCTACAGCGCAAAATAGGTTACAAGGGTGCATCTCCAGAATATCACAAAGTTTTTAATCAAGAAAATAGAAGTAGATTAGTTCTTTACCAAAAAGTGGAGAAATGTGGTATACTGGTGTTTTTATTTTGTAATTGAATGCATGAAGATGAATATTGTATCCTGTGATATTTACAAACATTCCGGATGAACAGCGAATGAGGTATAAACAATGCTGATCTTTCCACAGCTTCGCTAGCCACGGTTCAGATATGATAACCCTATCCATACCTTGGCGGATCGAGCAGATATTTTAGTGTTTTGTTGTTGTTGTTGTTGTGGGGCTTAATGCCATTTTTCAGCACACGATAGGCTATACATGGCGGCCAGTATTAATGGTGGAGGAAGAAACCGGGAAATCCGCAGAAAGAACCACCGACCCACGAGAAGCTACTGGCAAGCTTTCTCACATATCCACATTCGCCGAATCTTAGACTCGAACCAACGCAGACAGAGGTGAGATGGCAGTGATCCGTAACGGACAGCGCTTTAGACCACTCGGCCACTCGGGGCCCCCTTTAGTGTTTTGTCCTAGTGACATATATTGGATGTTACGAGTTGTCTCCCTTAATATGTAATGTCAACTAAGCAACAGCGTGTAACTACGGTGCTTTGTACATTGGCCGAAAATGGTGGAGGCAATTATCAAAAGGATACCTTGTAAGTTTAACATCGTACGTATGACAACGCACCAGAGAGAAGCCATTACAGGTGTATTTGAACTAAAAGATGTATTTGGACCGGCTTATTTATGAGCCCATTCCAGTTATATGCTCCCCATTGTATCGATCATGCAAGAACAGTGATCAAAATTGAACAACTTAATTTTGATTGGATGTGGTGGCCTGGCGCCTTATCCAATGATTTTCACAGACCAGAAGCACTGAAATATCTGATCGATCCGCCAAGGTGTAGATAGGGTCAACATATCGGAACCTTGACTAGCGAAGATGACCTTTCCATCATTTAGAACAAATATACAAAGGATTTACTTGTTGAATTTGAAACTATTTATGGAATCCTGTTGAATATATCAATATCGGAATACAATATCGAAATACAAAAGGAACTCTGCAAAGCCTCGTATACTCAGACTAATTCAGCATAATGTCTGCATTTAGATTTAAAACATTACAATAAGAAGATAAATTGTCCGTTACTGATTGTCCATCATCGCTAGCTAAGGGTCGTCAATTCTATTTCTTTCAAATCAACATTTGGCATATATAGCCAGTTAAAATAGTATCTAGTGCTCCATTATCTGATTGGATTCAGCGGAAAGAAACTGATCCAATCAGACCTATTGTTACATTTAAATTGGGAGATCTTTGAGCTTCCGCACACATATAGGTGGCGCTCTACAGTTTTGTATTTTGCATAGGGTTAGAATTTTAAAGAAAAAGAATTCCCCCGGGTTTCCTCACTAGTTATACTGGCTATTTAAAAGAGACCTTGTATATCTTAGGTATTGTTCAAAGAACCTTTAATTCCCTTTATTTTGGTGCATGATTGATGGGTGAAATATGGGTTATAGAGTATATAGCTTGGCCTTACTCCAGATGTGCACCTTTCAAAAAAGTGCTAGCTCCACTTGGTCATTTTCACTTCCTGAACTTCAGAGGTAAATTGTAAAAAAAAAAGAGCCGATAACTTTTTTTACATTTTATATATTTGGTAATTCATTCATTGCACTTTCAGAAGCTGGTATTGTCTAGTCTGGCAAAATTAATTTTCCCTAATTTAATAGCTGCTAAGGATAGTGTACTTTAGACAAATTCAGGCTGATTTTTGAAGTACAAGGGAGCAGTCATTTTAGTTAGCAGAGTGCTAAGATCATTTACAATTTCCAAAAGTACAATATCCAAAGAAATATCAGTCACATTACATCAAAGTAGCATAAAGGTATGCCAACATTTTCTCCACTGTGCATGTTTTAAATGCAGTCAACTTCACCTTACATACGTCACTCTCTCAAAAGTACATAATAACTGGTGAGTGCCCCCATATCTAATTTAAACATTGAAAAGAACTTTGCATTCTTAGCCAATGCCTGTGGACATTCTGGAAATCGCCGTCAGGAACACTTAACAGGTCATGTAACGAGCCCTTGTCATTGGTTACTTGCTTTCGTTTTCACTCATTTATCCGCAAGAGAGCACTTGTTCAAAACACCGTTTCAACGACCTATATATGCCAAGGGTTGATGTAGAACGAAGCCGTGGCAACAGAAGATGCTAATTGCCATGAAAGGAAAAAAAATTTCATGAAATCTCAAAATATTTTCCAAATAATTCCAAGTGATCCAGCAAATGCTTATCTTTGTTTTATATCTTAAATATTTGCAATGTAAACAATTTTAAAGGCGTCATATTCCGCCTAATAAGTAGAACTTATTCAAAAGCCAACACCTACAGGGCCTGAATGGGGGGGGGGGGTTCGAGGGTTTCCCTGAAAAAATCCGTACACAGACACACACAAAAACGTACACTCACTAGTCACTTGAAATTTAATCATCGTTACATTCTTGCGCGCGTTTTGTGGGTATTACGCACACTTTGAGTGAATAGACACGTAGACTTTTGCGTTTGTGTCCTTTTCCATGAAAGTCAGGGCCCTTTTGAATTTTAGTACCCCTTCCCTCCGCAAACACTTTACCTGATCCGGCCGTGATCTGCATCACACATCAATGGCTGTGGTGTCTATTTCTGTCTCTACTGCAATTTTGTTTTTTTTTTTCCTTTATCTTCATCTATCAAATCTCATTATTTTATTGGACTCAAACAATGTAAATTTAATTAAGGTAGCTTAAGTCTAATTAGTGAGTTTAGACAGGACACCCAAAGTGACCCCCCCGCCCATGTTCTTACAATATGATTTCTTGTTAAACACACTTTATCGTCAAAAAGATCACAAATCTGTATAGACGGCAAAAGGATTTGAAATATGTTTTTCAGCTGACAAGCTCTTCAATTCTATATTATTTATTTAAGATTTGAATATTATGTATTAAAACAACTGCATAAATCGTCAGTTTTAAAATTAATAAGCGTGAATTATACCACCCATGATCATAAATATTTATGTTGGCTCTGTCAAAAAAATAAAAATCAACAAAATATCAAACCATACTTGCAATGTATTACAAACGCAGCATTGGCATCCTGGCGGTCAATGATACGGATCATATATTGAATCGATGCCAATAGTTGCCATTAGCTGTCGTGCGGACCACCTCGGTTACTTATCAAACAAAGATTGACAGAGAAGTTGCGAATTCATAAACTGTTTCTTTTTACTGCATTTTCTCCGTCAGTCCTATGGTCAATCCAATTGTAGAAATAACTGAGGCAATGGGAATAGATTCCAGTTTATTTCTTTGCGAAGATATTTCCAGCAAAACATGTATGAATTTTCTACAAATTATTGCGCTGACATACATCTGTGGCATAGTTTTCTCTCGCAGAAATAACCAAGGCGGTCAGAATGACAAATGCTGTTCAAATTCAACAATGCCGAAAATATTTCCCTAATTTATATTGATAGCAAGCATATATTTAATTTTGGAGTAACAAGCGTAATTTGTGTTCTTCCTCTGGCGTAGCATACATCTAATTATTTATACAAAGACAACCACTTAGAGTGTATGCACTATAGTTGTAATATTTTTCTTTTTTAAAAAAAAGCAACACTATTCCCAGCCATCTCAATAAGTTCGAAAATTTTCAGTTGAATGAAAGCCATATATCCACGCGCATCTATTTTAATTATGAGACTACTATTTTGTATTTTCTCATTTTGTTATTATTTATAAAAAAAACTAATTGTCTTTACCGAAATGTGAATTATCTGGTTGTGTTGTTCAACTAATTCTACTTATACTATTTCGACATATGCACGAAAAGCCATAATAAAACAAACCAAATACCATACTAAAACTTCTGTTGATGGGGGTGGGGGTGGAACAAAGCATCCCCCACCCCATACAACAGAGGTTTCATTATGGTAATTGGTGCATAGGTGCATATGTGGGAACAGTATAAGTAGAACTAGTTAAAGAACTCAACCAGATTTTGTTGCAAGCCCCCCCCCCCCCCGGGACCCCAGCTAAAAAAAAATGAGCGCAAAATAAAAACTAGAACGTTTCCTATAAGTAGTATATGGGGGCGATATGGCCCCACGTAGACCGTAATGTTAAAAACAGGTCCCGGCACTATGGCCCCAAAATTTATAGCCCCACGTAGACCTCTATGTTAAAAAAGGGTCCCGGCACTATAGCCCCAAAATGTATAGCCTCACGTATACTTCTATGTTAAATTTGGTCGTTTGTACCGTAACCTCAAGATTTATAGCTTCACGTAGACTTCTATGTTAAATTTGGTCGTTTGTACCGTGGCCTCAAGATTTATAGTCTCACGTAGGCTTCTGTGGTAGAAGAGGTGGTTTGTACTTTGGGGACAATGGGAATTTAACATGAGAATGTCAACTGGAGGTCAATGGAAATTGAACATGGGTAATGTCGTGGGGTTTATAGGGTCAAAACTATTTATAGGGTGAAATGTATTTATTGGACAAAGGGTTGAGAGAGACAAACATAGACATACAGAAACAAACAAATACACATCCAAACACACAGAAAAGGGGACAGAGATGTTGCAAAAAGAAATACTCGCAGACAGAATAGAGACTCCAAAAGAAAAGACTTTTGTATGGGTACAAACATTTATTCAAATATATACATGGGCTCTACGGCCTGTGCTTTGGTTTAAGCACTGTCCATTAAATACATACAAGTTATCTATTTCTTGGTTCTAGAAACTACTTTTAAAAATTAAAGTTCATGCCTTCAAAAAACATATACTACGTATATACATTTCATAAAAGAATGACATTTTTCATGCTACAATTAATGTCCATTTTTGAGAAAAAGCTCAAACAAGAAACAAACGATCCAACTGGACAAAATTCGTGCTTTTCTTTTTATCAGTCACGCACGTTGTTTTCAACTCTGGTCAGCTACTACTTGTGTCCCAGCGTAGATGTTTTCCATCACATACTCCCTTTCATCTGTAAATCTGTGCTAGGTAAACTTATTTACAAGCAGATCAATGGTGGTTATTGTCTTCTTCCCATGGAGGCACAACGTATGCCATATGAATGGTCACTTTTCCATCGGTGATGTCAACTTTTTTCACTCATCGTCTGCATCGTCGAAGCAATAGCCCTCAATAGTTTGGAAGAAGTTAATTCTGCAGGTGTGCTAAACCCGAGACATACAGGAGAGTTCAAACTTTCGTGATACATAGATAGGCTCAAACGCCCTTGAGTTCTGACTTGGCACTGACGTTTGAGTTCCTCTAACAGTGAGTCAAATAAGTCCGTAATGAAACCTGCTGCTTTCTCGGCTGGAACGTCAGGCGCAAAGTTTTTAAATTTCACCGTGTAGGTGTAAGTTGTCGTCCTAAATTTTCTCGAAGTCGCTGTCTGAATCATTTGGATGCTAAAATACTCCTTTAGGTCTACTGAATCTGTTTCCTTTTTGGACGCACTTTGCTGTGAGGGTATGGTAGTGAAAGTGGTCAATGATGTTTGTTCCTTCTCTTTTTTTTTCTGCGTAGAGTGATTCATCTTTCTTGGTGTTTGTCCTCGCAATGAAGTGTCGTTCTTGGAAGTGGTCCCTCTTTTATACTGGGTGATATCAGCATGTCCATAAGGTAAAGTCTTGTGGTCTGGAAGTTGCACTGGTTTCACGTAGTTTGCCATGGCGTTAGTAAATAAACAACTAAGATGTGGTACTGCGTTGGTGATGTGATCGTGAGGCACAGCATCCAACTCGAGTTTCTCGTTGGACTTGAGTCTTACGCTCGATACTTGCTGTTTGAAAATATTCATCTTTCTCGCTTAGCAATGGTAGTCACAATGAACTATCGACCTTGAACGTTGTCCCTTTTTATATGCTGACCAATATCGGCATGACCGTACGGTAAAGTGAAGTGATTGGGAAGCCGAACTCGCTTCTGGTACACCATTTGATAAACTTTTTCCAAGGGTCGACTGACGATTTGGTGTGTGGGTAAACGTAAAATCTTGTGCGGTTCGTGGATGGTCACTTTAAAATTTCCATCCTGTCCAGACTGCAAGGCTTCTTTCAAGACGCCAAAGTTCACCACTCGACTGGTGCGATAATTGAGAGTCAATCCTTTCACTTTGCACTCCGTGTTCACATCTCCTTGTGGGTTACGGTATTCGTAACCGTAATTTTTGGGACCGCCACTTGCAAAACTGAGAATCTTGTCGTCGGGATGCTCGTCCGTCCAGGCTCCTAAACGGTCTCCTTCGATGATCAGGTAAGGTTGACCCAGGCGATCAATGTAGATGCAACTGTCCGTGTCAAAATACAGTACACGATCTCCTAATAGTTCTAAAGCTTCGTACAGTTTTAAGCGAGCATGGGCTGTCACGTAAGCCGCAATGATGACATTTCCAAATTCGTCGGCTTCTACAAAGTTCAGTTCTTCTTCGTAATTGACTAAGAGTAAGTCCTCACGAACGATGTCCACGTGTTTCATGTATTTGGTTTTGTCGTGAATCATCTGCAAGTATCGGAAAGGTTCTGTTAAATACTCCGTCTTGGGTAAACACGGTCTTTGTGCCATTTTACCCCACAAACAATTTAACATCACTTTGGCAAACGATCGCCTTCCTTCGTTTTTCTCAATGTGGTCTAAAGTGATGCCTTCCTGCTTCCAGTATTTCTCTTTGAACTTTGTTTGGTCTTCGGGAGTGTGACACCAGGAAGGATATCCGCTAGCTTCTTGTTTCAGTTTCAAAAAGGCATTCACGTAGTCTGCAAAAATGCCTTTTTGAGAATCGTCGCCCTTGTGGTATTTTTCTGTCTTGGGAAAGTGGTAAATTTCGTACACTTCTAACAGTTGGTATCCCATGTCCAGAGCTTTAAACAATTCCACGCTGACCCACGTTCCCGTCAAGGCTCGTTCTTCCTGAGTGTGCTGACAAGGGTGGTCTTGGTTGCACGTTTCAGCACAAGTACGACACAAGGGAAACATCAGTTTTCCTTGGCAATGATGTGGTAAAACGGGATGGTACAAGTTCGTGGGAGGCAAGACTTTGCACTTGATCAATCCTTCGTATTGTCGAATATTGTCTACGTCGATGTGTTCGGTCAGCAGTTGCGGGTGCCCTGTGGGAAAGTGGCAATATTTGCACACGTACGGATACAGAGAACACACGTCCAAGTATTTGATTCTTCTCCTTTCTCTTCGTCGGCTTGGTACAGCAAACAGGTGGCATTCGTCCGTCCTCCGTACAAACTGTCCCGTGGGTTCAGAGGGTCCGCCAGCTTGTAACTTTCCACGATGCGCTTAAACTCGGGATCGGTTTTCAATCGCTGATCGTACTCGTGTTCCCACATTTCCACTACTTGGTATCCTTGCTCTTCTAACTTCAAGCGTCGCTGACAAGTGGCCTCGTACAACTCTTCCATGGTCCGTTGTAAAAACTGGTTTTTAGTGTCACGTTGAGGGTAACAGATGGGACATCCGTGAAATAAGCACCCGTTAAACTCGTACACGATTTGAGGGTTTTCTAAGTCCCAGCCATCTACCGAATACCTTCCGATGGTCTTTTCGCCTCCTCCGTTGCGAGCATGTTGGATCCATTTGTCTTCCTTCTCACACAAGTAATGTAACCAGCGTAGGGCTTTGACCGAGTATTGACGTTTGACAAAATTAGTCGTTTGAGGACTGATGATAGCTAGGGTGTTTTCGGGCATGAATCGTTGACGATACACTAAGGAACACGCTTTGGCAATGGTACAAGCTTCTTTCAAAGGATCGATCCCTCCGTGTTCCATGAACAGTTCTCGAAATTTTCCACAGCAGCGACGTAAAATGTCTACGTCGGAGCGACAATATTTTAACATTTCTTCCTGAAAGTCAAAAGGGTCCGAAGCGTGAGTCTGGTACCATGCGTAGAAAGCTTCTCGTTGTTCGGTACGCATGTTGTCGGGGTCGTAGTAGTGAGCCTCAGGCAAATGGGATAGAACGGCGTGTTGATTGGTTTCGGTATTGAAAAAGTGCGGAAAATAGCCTTTGGCCATTTTTGTCATGCCAAACGTTTTAGGCAAGCGGCTCAAAGGCATAGCCAAGTAACTCATTGAATCTTTAAACTGTACTTGACCCACTTGCATGGAAATGATTTTGACTCCGTTCAAAGTTACTTTCGGACGTTCGGTACTTTGTTCTGTATAGTATCTCAACAGAAATTGTCCATCGTATCCCGAGAAATTGTGAGCCATCACCGTGGCATGGCGATTACACTCTCCGTAACGTTCGATATCTTCTTGGCTCCACGTTTCGTCGATAGGGTCTAAGATCCATTGGGCAAAATCGGCTAGTGTGTTCGGTCTTCGAAATATTTTTTCACGTCCTCCAGGAATTTTGCTGCAGTGAGGGCAATGAGTCAAGATAGGCTCTTGGATGCACTTCTCGCATGCTCGGTGAGCCACGCAGAAATTAGGAATGTGAATGCCAGTCTCTTGCATGCATTCGAAATCGAAAAAGATGAAATTCACTTTCTTCTTCTGGTCATTATCTTCTTCTTCTTCATGTTTAGAATGGTATTTTTGAATGTAGCATTGGTGTTCCAAGTCCACGATTTGGCGACAAATGTGACATCGTTTCTTTCCTCGACAAATGTGTAACTTGACACTATTGGTACGTATGCCTTGTCCACAAGTAGGGCACAATCTCAAGAGCTGACAAGCACATTTCTGCCGTGAACCTTGCGTCTTTAGGTGTTGTTGGTAACAGGCAGGACTGACAAACGTGCGCTGACAAGCAGAGCAATGCACTCGTTCTTGTCCTTCGTCCAGACAGGGTGTAGAGGCTAAACATCCCTTACATTTTGATCCGCAATGCTTATGTTGCTCTCGATTGTTATAGCCATAGTCACATTTCTCACAGTAATAACCGTATCCCAGGAATGCAGTGATACTGGTAATGGCATCAAAATGTTCGTCGTGATAATAGACGTGAATGTATTTTCCGCCTTTAAAATCTTTACCTCGAAACAACAGAGGTCCGCGCACTTCTTGAGGGTGAACTTTCAAGGTGTAACGTGGAGCCAAGACGTCTTGCAATTTTTGCATTTCAGGAATGCCACAGGGTGTGTCTTTAGCTAACCCCGCTTGCTGTAACAGAAGTTCTGCTTCTCTTCGTTGTTTGGCTCGGTCCGATTCTTGAATAGTTTTCCAAGCTCTTTTCCATTCTACCGTGTCGTTCTTGTCGGCATACGTTTGTCCCACCACGATGGCAAGGGCTAAACACATCTTGTCTTTTGGATTGTTAATTTGGACGAGGCTACGCTTGAGGTTACGCAAGTTGTCTACCAACATCAACTTTTTTTTATCTGTCCCTTGGGGAAGAGACACGTGGGTCATGTACAGTGTCGCTTTTCCGTCCGTGATGTGAAATTTGTCATTGGATTGTTGTACGTGTTGAATCTTGTCCATGATTTTGGAAGGTGTCAATTCTGTTGGACTGCTAAACTCGATCCAAACGGGAGACTTCAAATTGTCGTGATGAATAGAAAGTCTCAAGCGATCGTCTTCTTTGGCTTGACATTGCCGTTTTAGTGTGGTTAACAAAGAATCCCACACATCGGCGATGAACCCTTCTGCTTTTTCCAAGGGTACGTCAGACTTGAAATCTTTAAACTTCACTGCGTACGTGTAGGCCGTGGTTCTAAATTTTCTGGAAGAGCGTTTGTCCGTCTCCCGAATATGGTAGTACTTTTCAGGTTTACTGATGGTAATGGACTTTGATTTGGTGTAGACTCTTTAGGCTTCGATTCTGGTTCACTCATCTCATCTTCAAAATCGCTGGCATGAATTTGTGCCAAGACTTCAGCTACTGTGCGAGGCGATAAATCACGTTTATGCCTCTTACTTTCTTCTCCTTTCTTTTCGAAATGATGCGATCGTTTCATCTTGATTGCAGAAAGTCAAATGACTACATGTGAAACACCATGAACCCTAAATATCTATGTCAGACCAGGGCATATATAAAGGGCTAGTGACTCCCCTCTCAGTATTCATTTCACTCTCAATTCGATCAGCACAATGGAAGAACCCACACAGATCGAACTTTTGATTAGAGCTTTGCGAGGTGTCATACGAAAGTTTTCTTCAGACAAGCCGAAGGACTACTCTTCCTCCTTTCGAGATAAAAGTCAAGATACTTGCTATATCTGTCAGAACAAAGGGCATTGGGCTACAGAATGTCCAGATCGTTATAAAAGCAAGACCAGTGGCAGAAGAGACAAAAGTCAAGATACCTGTTATCATTGTCAAGAGAAAGGACATTGGTCTTCAGAGTGCCCTAAGAAACAACAGGAGCAGGAGAAGGAGGAGGAAGAAGAAGAAGAAACAGAGGTGACCTTGGCAAAAGAAAAACCCCGACACGTTCAGAAAGAGAAGACAGAAAAGAAAAGAAGACGAGAAAAATGTGAGGAAGAAGAAGACGAAGAAGAGGAAAAAAGTGTAAAAGTGAAGAAATTGAAAAAACAGAGAGAGTGAAAGAAAAAAGACACAGAAGAAATCTATGAACTTTTTAAAAGTTTTGTGTTGTCTTATGTTGTGATATTGAATTGTAAAAAATTTGTAACAGAATAGACCAAACTGAAGAAAAAAAACGTGTCTCTTGGTTTTCATTATTTAGAAATAATAAGGACCTACACTCATGCACTCACAACACGTACATCATAGGGTTAAAGAAGGGATTTTGAGTTTTAATTGATTTTGGCAAAATGAATAGTCACTCTTTTCCAGAGTATTGGGTAGCCCTGAAAAGGACTGTTGAGTGTTTGTTTTTTTCCTTAGAACAAACTCAGGAACGAGAATCAATTCGCTTTAACTGTCTTAAGCCTTTGCCACGGTCAAGGCCTACTTGTGGACTTGCTCCTGTCAATGATTTAGTAGAAATCACTAGTGGTGGTATCTCTGGTGTAGTCGCAGGGTTAGGTTGTTTGGCTCGGGAAGGTCTTTTTCTCTTGGGTCGTAATAAAGAAGTCTGATACATTTGTTTCAGACTTCTTAACTCGGCCAAAATGTCCAAGAGTACCGTGACCGTTTGACTTTCGCTGTTCTCCTTCTCTCCTAGACTTTGTTTCTTCTCTACTGCTTCTTCTTCCTGTCGTTTCCTTCTTGCCTCTTCTTCTTCTCGCTGTTGCTGTTCAAGGAGAAATGCTTGCTCTGCTTCTTTCTGCTGCTGTAAAAATTTCTCCAATTCTTCTTTCTGTCTTTGTTTAAAATCGTCGACACGTGGTAAAGAAGGAGAAAGTGGCGAAGGTACTGGTACTGGAACAAATTCTTGGGAAGAAGATAAAAAATCTACTAAATCCCAGTAGTTGAAATCAACCTCTTCGGGAAGTAGCACTGTGTTCACTTTGGTAGCTGCTGCTATACCATCGCTTCTCGTCTCCACAGCCGGTGCACCCCAATTCATTGTCTTCTTAGGTTCCGTCATGTTTCACAAAACAATACCGCATCGATTCACTGCGCACAGACGCTAGTGTGCCTATATAGGAAATGTGACGTCACAGATAGCTCACTTCGGATTGGAAGACAGACTCCGCGAAGTGACTGAATTTTGTAACGCGTGTTGGGATTGGTGAACCATTTCAATCCGTTTCGATACGGTCTTCCACTACAAATAAACGCGGTTCACTTCATTCCCTTCACCTGTTCTCGTCACAGAGAAGATGTTGATCGACGTTGAATCCTCTACTTTGGTATCATCGATGCTGTTCCGTACGGACTTGCCCATGTATGTGAAAACAAAATGGACTGTCATTCGGATCACCGGTGCCACTATTTGGAAAAGAAGATGTTATGTGGAAAGACAAGGCTGTCTTAAGCGGACTCTCATCTACGGACCAGAAGTGAGACACAGTGTAAGACAAGCTTCGAGAAATTTGAGGAAGAAAAGAAGACCTATGCGATGTCCTGTATGTTAACGGAATGGTGTTAACATAACATAACAAACAACGGCCCTTTTCAGGGCCACTTCCAATGCCTCGAAAAGATCTTAATTTTCATTTTGTCTCCAACCCAAACGAATATATAAAACCCTTACTCTTCTTATACACGAATACTCTTGATTCGTGTTTGTCTATAGCCCTCTCTCAGGTAGCCTGACGTCACAGTACTTCTCTTTTTTTTTTGCTACATTGTTACCAGTGTGACGTCATGCCACCTGTTCCATTCCTCTTGTCGCTATACAGACCCAGGGTATACTAGTCGCTATACAAAATTTCCATTGACGCTATACAGTCCCAGGGTGTGCTAGTCACTCTACACAATTTCCATTGACGCTATACGGTCCCAGGCTGTGCTTCGTTTTCTTGACGCTATACGGTCCCGGGGGGGGGGGGGGTCTGTAATGGTAATTCCCATTGACGCTACGGTATCCCCTATTACTACTGCGGTGGCTTGCCGCCGCATCCAATGAAATTCACATACCAGAAGCACAGAAATGTTCCATACGCCAAGGTGTAGAATAGATAGTGTTATCGGAACCTTGGCTAGCGAAGATGGGTAAGGGCAAGTCTGACCTAATCCCGATTCAACTCGACTTTGAACGCATCACCACTGTACTGATGCAATTTCAACGTGGATTATAACAGATACAGTTAAACTGAATTTTTTCATTTCTGAATAGGCCCTTTATATAACCAAGTAAAAAATGTTACATTTGTTTTGCTGCACTCAGCCCATCAATTTTATTCATTTACAGATTGCAACCGACGGAATCTATTTAAATTTCAGTATGGCGCATGGAAAGTAATTTTAGACAGGAATTTTTGAACATATCAAAAACACGATCGAAAGAATTATTTCCACCAGATTAGTGAACATCAGCATCATTAAAACTGAAGCCACGAAAGACTGTCAAGTTAAGAAATAAATGTGTATTTATACAAACAAACATAAAAGCACTTTTACCTTCACGTAGATATCAAGTGTTTTTATCCTGTTGGCCCTGTAGTCAGAGCACTGTTCAGCCAGAAACAGAAGAAACATATGCTCACGGAGAATATGGCCAAATTAGTCGTTGCAACACAGCATATGTACGTTTCAATGTGGGGTCCTTGCAAAGTCGAACCCCAGTTAAGGGGAAGAGTGCAACATATAAACCCCACTCTCTACAGATCACACTCACAAGCGCAAAGGCGCACATATACGCACAGTGGGAACATCACAAATTGTAGAGAAAATCACAGAACTGTGCGGGTCTTCCATATCCAGACATACGACGTAGCTGTCAGAATACAGTACAACCAAAAAATCTACCTGATCGCAAAGAAAAACATGTTCTACATGAATAATTTAAAATAATGAAAACTATAGACAAACACTGGTAGAAAGAAAATATATCAGCGTATCGAACGTAGGAGGCCGACAGATGTTGGTTTTTTTGGGGGGGGAGGGGTAGGGGTTCAAAACATATACTTGAAATAAACAATACCCTCGTGCGAAAGAAAAACCTGCCCCTACCTCCTCTCTGCCCCCAAAATTATCCAAAATGAGTCGTTCGATGAGAGACTTATGAAAAGTACGTACATCTCCCAGGCTAAGGTAGCTGGTATAGCTTCGTAAATTGAGCCCTACCAAATTTTTTAACTTAGGCTATGGTGTGACTTTTAGAGCTGTTATCTTATATACAAACATACACATTTGTCTTTCTTTCTGTGTATAACCTTTGCCAAACAAGAGGTCGTGAGTTCGAAACTCGCGGCGGCATCCAAATTTGTTTGCAATCTTTTTGTATTTCTCTTCAAACTTTCTTTTAAATTTGCTCATCCCAATTTTACCCCTCCCTAGGACTGGCATTTGAGTTAGTTGTTCAATGATTAAAGATACTGATATATTTGTGAATTAGGTGTTGTGGGTTGGTATTGTTCTTGAAAGTAATGTGAGGCACGCACACCTTCGTTAATTACGTTACAGTGTCAAGACAGTGAAATACCAATCGTGGGGTAGGAGGCAGAGCCTGTCACTCATGGCGGTAAATACGATGGGTTCATCGCAGTTGGAATATCTCTAAAAAGGCCTGGACAGCAACATTTGTTAATTGGATCAATCAGTACACAATATTTTTTCACAATTATCACATTTGGACATTGGTTGCATTTTCTCTGTGAGCATCACTGTGTCGAAAATGACCCACGTACATGCAGCTTGCATGTGTGAATTTGCGGGTGGAGTGCATAAACTTCTTTTGCTATGTGCATCCATTGTTTTATCAGGGCGAATAAATGATACGCTTACGATTTGATTTATTATAGCATACGGTTTGATTTATTATAGCTATCTAAAAAAAAAAAAAAACCATGAATCTTTTTTACCTCATTGGTGGACTGTATTTATTATTAATTGTTGTATTAGACATATTGATGCGATATCAGATTTGTACATAAAACTTTCCTTTGCACCCGAAGTACCTTTGCAATGTTAGGGACCGACCACTGAATTTGTTTAGGGTGGGGGCTATTATTATATTTTTAAGCCTGAATACATTTTTATTCTACCTCAAGATAAGTAATCTTTGTCAACTAACACATCGGATATAATTTTTCTTTTTTTTAAATTTATAAATCAGAGAAAGAATACTTTCCTAAAGCTTTTCGAGAGCAGATATTTCTTCCCCAAAAAGTTCCCACTCTGATCCACCCCCACCCCCACCCCACCCCCAACCCCCACCCGGATAAAATGGTCGATCCATTATGACCAAGGAAATATACATTATAGCAGAGAACGGGAAGCCATACATAAATAGCTTTCGGGAAGAAACTGACGTAGTTCATACTTGGAGATCTATAGTCTGACTATACTTCCCCGTTTGTTTGTACCCCTCTACCGATTTCAATAATGAAAAGTATAAATTAGATCAGAAATATACAGAACTTACTCAGTTCATTCATTGATTTATAATTTCTAATGTGACTTTGACCACGTAAGCCCTAACACCGTCATCGTCTGCGCGTTTCATGCTTAACGGCAGTTTTAAATATAAACGATGGCCATGCTTTAGATCCATTTCCAGTTCCTGGACAAGTCCATTTTCAGCAAAGGGGTGTAAGCATGACTACACATGTATGCACATAGAACGAAAATACTATGTCGTCTGCTTCCGATATTTACAATGTCGAATGAAACAAAGGAAAGAATGACAATTACAAAATTGTTTTTCACATGGATTTAACAAGCGGTGTAATTTCTTTGTACATGTGCGCAAAGGATATAACTCTCAACATTATGATAATTTACGGAATTATCCGGCAGTTACCAAATAAGATGAACCACGTCACAATGTTGTCAGAGGAAATTAACTTGCCCATAGTGTACACAACATGGTGCCGTGTTAGTATGGAAAGTCCGTTAAGCATGAAAGAGGCAGAAAATGGCAAGTGAGGGGCACTCTGGTTACAATCAGGTTAGAAATTATAAATCAGTGAATGAATCCACTACGTTCTGTGCCCTTTTTATCACATTATATATTTCCATTACTGAAATCGGTAGGGGCGTACAAACAAATGGGGAGGTATATTCAGACTATGTTTTTTGTAGTATATACGGTCACAAGAAGTGCAGTAACACTGTGGGGACGGTGATTCTCACCAGAGTTTTTACTGGTTCTTCCTCCACCAGTTATACTGGCCTAAAGAACAACAATAGCTCTCTCCAATGAGCAATCTGTGGGACTTCAAACGATTAACCGAAAAGACTTGCTGTTTATAGACCACAAGACTTACACTCATCTAGAGAGAGAGAGAGAGAGAGAGAGAGAGAGAGAGAGAGAGAAATGGCCGTCTTTTATTACATGTTGCACAGCCGTTAGTGGTAGGGTGAACCCATTTGTTGATTTTTTTAATTAAATATAGGTGATGGAGATATCTCGCCATTTTTTTTAACCAACAGTGTAGAAGCACGGACCCGCGTACTAACCCGAAGACGGCAAGAACGTAAGCATCGAAGTAGGGTGTTACTTAAAAAACAGGCATGAAATGGAGCACACACATATAGACGGACGGACAGTATAAGTTACAAATATGTATGTTTGTAGAACACCGTACCAAGCCGATTTACAACGGACACAATGCGAGATAGTATGACGAGTTAACAGCAAATTTCAAATCTCTCTCTCTCTCTCCATTTACTGTTACTATTCGCTAGTCAAAACAAAAATCACAAGTTTTATGTATTATCGGCGGTTCAGTAGCCATAAAACATTACAGACAGTAAAATAATAAGACGTCATAAGACCATTCATGGATTATGTTGGTAAAAGCCATAATTAAGAGGTTATGCTTCTATCTATAGGGTCTAGGAGATTACACATACAAACGTTTCGCAGACACATTTTAGAAATAGATCATGAAAAATCTGTCTAACAGGTTACAGCAACCTGTGACTTAATGGACGGTATAACAACGTACAACATGTATAAGACCAACGCGGTGCAGAGCGTATTAGTGCAGTCAATATTAAAGAACGAATAAACACCAACATAGGTAATAAAACAGCACACGTTCTACTTTATGAATGCAAATAGTTTATAAGCATACACAAAATAGAAGCACAAATTAAAGTAGTAAACAATAAAACCGCAGTGAAACAAAAACTGAAGTGAGAGCCAAATCTAAATAAAGATTCTAAATAACAATAAATAGAAAACAGTGACCTAATAACGTATTACTATTGACCTAATAACATAATACTATTGTAATTGATATCGTTTTCATGTTGCCCAACTAGTAATGGAATATTGGGTTGATACTAATTGAATTATTTAGTTATAATACGTCACTAATTGGTATAGTGTGTGTGGGGGGGGTGTCTGCAGTGAGGCAGTTTATAGTGATATCTAGCACTGGGACATCATGCCGCAGACATGTAGCATGACGTCTCACCTAGTCACATTATCCTGACACCAGGCCCACCAGTACTAACACTAACCTCGCAATGCTGAGCTCCAAGCGAGGCAGCTGTTAGCACCATTTTTACAAGTCTTGGGTATGACTCGGCCGGGGTTCGAAACCCGCGACCTCCCGCATCCGAGGCGGACGCTCTAACCACTGGCCACCGGAGCGGTCAATTGATATAGCGTTGAAGATACAATGGACTTCTATTGTTTCCCAGATTACAGTACTATCTCTTGGTAAAGTTTGACATTCAACATGAACAATCTGATTATTCAAGCATAGGAAAATTACAACCAAAACACAAGCTTCGATTGCACCATGTATTCAGCAACGTGGAACGAATTGCCCACTGCACTTAGACACAAAGACACAGTGATCTCATTCAAGAGCGCTCTTAAAACTCACCTATTTCAACTGCAAGAACAGACTTAAAGACCTAATAATGTATCCTTGCCTTAAATATTTACAGCATATTTTCTGTTTCTACTTTCGAGGTATTTTTTTTTTTATTTTTTTAATCATATCATTATATATGTGTTATTTTAAGTGTTGTCAAATGTTGTAAAGCGCTTAGAGCTTCTAAAGATTAGGCGCTATACAAAGTCCTCATTATTATTATTATTATTATTATTATTATTATTATTATTATTGATTTGGAATGGATATGGATATATATATATAAGGAGTTGTTATATATATATATATATATATATATATATATTGGGAGTGTTATGTTGGTTATACATACAAGGCTACATACATATTATTAACCAAACTTTGTTCAATACCCAGGGCACTTGCTACTGACATTTAAGCCAGACTATAAGTCGCCGATAAAATGGTATTTGATAAAAAGAGTAATCTCCGCAAAAATGTTGATGTGTCACAATCTAGTAAACCTAACAGCACATCAGCCATATCGAAGACGGTTATTGCCATGCAAATAGCATTAAAAAGGCTGTCTTTTCTAATCAAACGTTAGATGGGATGACTTTGAGGATTTTCGTAATGTATTGTGCTCGCAACCAGCGAAAGATTTAATGGACAGTGACGTGTGTGTGTGTATATATATATATATATATATATATATATATATATATATATATATATATATATATATATATATATATATATATATATAATGGACAGTGACGTGTGTGTGTGTGTGTATATATATATATATATATATATATATATATATATATATATATTGTTTTCAGGATTTTTAGTTTGGTGTTTCACGGGACAGCAACACAAGGAGATTATTTATTTGCTGAGGCGATTGGAGTAAAGTGCCTTGCCCAGGAACACACCACAGTAATTGATCCAGGCTGACCCGATGGTAGAATTCGAACCCGCACCACTGGCCTATTGTGGCTCCCCCGTTGTAAGGAGATATAATTTATAGTGTTAAGCATTCAAATTACCGAGTATTTGAAAACTGTTAAGAAAAACTTTATATTTGATATTTTCATCATTTTACAGCAAATCTTTGTTTTTCTAGACACACTGCAAGTTCATAGCAAACAAATAATAGCCCCCCGCCCCCTTAGATGGTCGGTTTCTTATTTGCGATGTCCATTCCAGAAAACTGGAAATGGACAAAGTCAGGCGCAATGCCCCTACGTGGCGAAAAGGTCCGTAATATAAATAAAAATGGACTGCAAATACTCTTGCTTCTTTCTTCATTATTGAAACATTCAAACGTATCTCTAATTGGTTAAACACTATATAAATAAAGAAAATTGTTAATTCCTGAGTTATCCTTGTTTATCTCCATACTTTCATCGAGACCCTGTAATAATAATAATAATAATAATAATAATAACAACAACAACAACAACAACAGCAACAGTTGTAGAATGTTAAACAATAATTGTATCCAACACCAACGACACTCATGACCTCTTGTTCAAGGTAGGCTTCAAAAATGTATTCAACACTTTTGCCCATTTGCTAATGTATAAATATATATATTGTTACGTATATGTAATTTAATTGCTTGTGTGTTAGTTTTGAAAAAAAAAATTTATTTTATTTTTGTTTCATTACATTTTATTGTTATGAATATTTTTATCGGATTCGAAATTCTTTTTCAGTAGTTCGATATTTTCTTTTAGTAAATGTTGTTTATCTAAGACGTAAAACGTGTTACATGAGAATTATTTTTAGTTAACCTAGTTCGTCTTGGGTTGGGAAAATCGTAAACAGGCAGTTAAAATGATTGGCCAGTATCAAGGCCATACTTTCCTTGCGTGATCACCATGTGTAAACAACGTTTATATATTATTGGTTCTTAAGTGGGGCTACACTGGTGTACGTGATGGATTTCTTGTAGTAAGAGACCACATGACCCATCTCGCGAGACTTGAAATGATGTTTTGGGGGTTTAAATACGCATTCTTAATATTTTTCTGTCAGAGTCGTTTTAACATCTTGAAGGAAGAAGGTGTTATTTTTATTTGTTGCCAGATTGTTTGTTTTTCATCTGATTTTTGGATTTAATAATTTATTCTCCTGGAAACTCAACAAGTTGACTTTCTTATAAAAAGTTCTTAAAGATATTCATGGAAATTTATTCTGGAATTATTCGGAAACAAAAACTGATTCAATTGAGGAATTGTTGATATTCGTATATGGACCACATCTGACGTCATCGCCTTCCATATTTGTATGTCGTCGAGATTCGAACCTGGATTCTAATAGAACTATTTAGTGATAGGACTTGTGTTTTCATTCTTAGGATCAAATTTTGGATTATATTCACAAACTGTAAGTCCTATTTACCAATTTTTACATTGTTTTCTAGGGAAATAAATTATTTTGTTAAAATATACAAAGCTTGTTGATTTCACTCTTTTCTTCTGTTATATTTGTACGAGCCTACACGTAACAATATTAACAAATAAACAAAATAAATAAATAAAACATTCAGATACGTAGCCCGTGCTCTCTCTTCCGTTTTCATTTTATTATACAACCATTATCCGATTCAGACTGGTATTAGGTTGTAGTAGTGAAGAGGTAAGAATTTTCTTGTTGTTCAGAGATTACACAGCAAACAAAATGTTTGTAAAGTAAGCATGGATTTTGCAGTTGGTCACTATCAGTATGCATCAGGCAACATGGATGCTGAAAAATTCTTCCCTTCGAAATCTGTGAAAAACGCTATAAACTTGGCATTTTTGTAATAAAAGTGTCCTGGCAATCATGAAAGGAGAAAACATGGAGAATGAAAATATTTTTTTCTATATATTTAGAACTCTATGTTATATGCTCTTCAAAAATGAAATAAAAAATTCTGTTTAAGAGCGTTGTTTTGGCAGAGGCTGAATACATTGTCTAGGACCAGTAGGTTAGTGGCAAAGCCTGAACTAATTGTGGCCGGTCCTCAACCCATCGTGAGTGGTCTTGTATTTGTCCTTTTTTAAATATCACGTTTATAAAAGAGAAATATATCAACATGTCGTTATACATTGTGATTTGTTCAAATAACGATAAGTCTAATCTACAAACAAAACAAAAGAACACTCTGGAGTAGGTAATGTTTACTGAAAAATTGGGTGATTTTTGAAGCAGACAATATAGAACGGGTATTAGAAAATATTACAAGTGGTTACTAAATGCTAAACTTTCTACCAACAATATGTTTGTATATGGAGCGTTTGGCCGATATCCATTTTATCTAAATAGATATGTACACATCATTAAGTACTGGTTCAGGCTGCTAGATACAAATAATAATATTCTTCAAAAAATATATAATGTTTACTAATTGCGAAGGAAATAATTATAAAAACGCGGTTTCTAGAATTATACTGTTGTTCTCAGGATGTGGAAAAATTGGGTATTACCCTAATTCTGTCCATATATCTTCAACTTTATCGCTTTTTTAACCAAAGACTTTAAAACATATTTCATTCGGACTGCTTCACACATTTCTAAAGATATGAAATATATAAACATATTTCATTCGGACTGCTTCACACATTTCTAAAGATATGAAATATATAAACATATTTCATTCGGACTGCTTCACACATTTCTAAAGATATGAAATATATAAACATATTTCATTCGGACTGCTTCACACATTTCTAAAGATATGAAATATATAAACATATTTCATTCGGACTGCTTCACACATTTCTAAAGATATGAAATATATAAACATATTTCATTCGGACTGCTTCACACATTTCTAAAGATATGAAATATATGTTCGAGCTGCTTCTTTTCTTTAAAAAAAAATTGCTAATGACAGCCACGGAAATGCATTAAGTAAATTGATTGTTTTATCACACACATTAAATACTGATACTGACTGGTAGAAATATAGAAGAAGAACGACATGAAAGAAAAATATGAACTTTATGTAAATAATGAGATCGAAGATAAATATCATTTTGTCGTAATCTGTCTTTTGTACCTCTTACATAGAAAATCATAGATTGATCCCTATCCTTGGAAGAAACAAAGCATGTATATCTACTACAGTTACTTCAGATACCTAGGAAAGTATGCGTATCATGTATTTCCAACTTAGATTATCCCACCCACCTCTCTCCCTCTCTTTTTTTCTCTCTCTCTTTCTCTCAGGATTTATGTGTACACCGGTTTTTATCGCCATTATCCATTCATCTATTTATTAATTTATGCAACAATATATTGTATATGACATCACGGTACCAATTGTTTTTCCATAGACTTCAATGCTAATGTTTTGTGAAATAAATATACTTTCTATCCTACCTCAGCATGCGTGTCTCACACTGTCATAGAGAACAATGTTAGATTGTCAAATTTGACAGAACCAGGTACTCCATTGCATTTAAGAGAGATAACTCTGCTGGAACTAGACAGAGGTAAGAGTTATCTAGTCACACCAGACACATTTTCAGTCGTGTGTACCACATTTAAAAAAAAAAAAAAAATCATAAAAAATACAAAATGTGATCTAGAAATGAATTAACATCATCTCACATGTTGCCAAGAGGCTCAACATTTTTTAAAGCCTAACAAAAAGTACAACTCTTACATAATGCACCAATCACAGCTAGTTTTGTTGTTTATTTCTAGATACAATGTTCCCTACACCTTAAGCTCCGCCCACCTGGGGTTGTACAATTGGTACCGTTATACCATATGTGTTGCAGCGTGGTCCAACATCGGCCCGCTGGTCAGCACACGGTCAATTTTTTTAAGGCCCGCGTTCATCCAAAATCATTTCTACAATTATAGTATAATTTCTAAAATATATATAATGTAGCCTACGAACTTGACGCTTTTGGTCCATGTGGCCTACGGTGTTTAAGATAAAAAGGCAAAAACAATATGATCTCATGTAAAGCCTAG
>JAECUM010006286.1:0-20003 GCA_016617855.1 Megalonaias nervosa | reverse complement strand
AATAGTGATGAAACCGGGTTGTGAACCTCCGCGTGAAGAAGAGTCTAGTCGGACCTAAACCATTCTTCATACCTACCAAAACATGTGTATCGCAAATTGGTTTCGCAGCGTCACAACTGGAGGGATGTGCGTGATTGGAAACATATTTGCTTTGTGGCATAGATCGTATAGGCGACTGACTTTTTAGAATACATTATGAGTCACTAATCCAAGAAAGTAGTGCATGAGTGATGTAACTTAACATTGAACCAGTGAGAGAAAAGTCGGAAGTGAAAGTGGAATTGGAGACTGTTGGAAACAGTGATAGAAGAAGACAAAACCGAAAGAGAGAAAGAATTACTATGATCCCGCAAGAGTTTTAAGAGTAGAAGTGATCAGATGGAAATCGTTAGGAAATGACATACCAAGAAAAGTAAGGACGAATGACTTCCACAGAGACTAGAAAGTTAGAGTGTTTACATAGATTCAGTGTAACATAGAAAGAGAATGTTGTGAACATTTCTGTTTGATGATTGCAGTGTGTGGCTTTTTGTTTATGGATCCATTTATACCTTGTGTGTGTAAATGTTTTAATTTTCTACACTGGCTCTGCAATGTAACTATACGCTTTTGGTTATTGATACAGATTAAAAAGAATTAAACGTGCATAAAATATACAAAATGTCTTGTGATGGTGATCGAATCTCAGAATTCTAGAAACCACTGTTATGGCTGCGTTCTTTGTTCACCGTGTGATTGGCAAAAAGGTATGTAAAAGTTGGGAAGCACTGCAGCTTTAACATGTTGATTGCAGGACCCGCTTGTTCAAACACAAGTGAATTTATCAAACGTTTGATGGAAGACAAATTACAATTAATCGATCGTCTTCTACCATTTGTGTAGTGTTACAAACGGTGGCAGTCGCCTGACATGTTATTTCAAGGAAATCAGGGAGAATATATTTTGTTTGTTTAAAGGCCTTCCTCGCAATGATGATGGGTTCTTGTCTGACTTTGGTCAAACTTATCTTGCTATCTTGGATGATATTTTAGGAGAAGGCGAAGAAGAAACGAAATATCAATTCTTAAATAATACATATTCCTACCATATGAACGTGACTGACGTTTCAGCGACACAAGATCAAGCACCTGTCAAACATCATCTTGCATTACCAAACTCTATTTGTGCCATTATCATTGACCCGTCTGGGCCTGGAAAATTCAATTGTCACGTCATCCAAAAATTAGATTAAATGAAACCTGATAATGAGATCGCTCAAAATGGGACAAACATTTTTAGTAGCGATCCGCAGATAACCAACGATCTTATGATGCTGTCGAGGAATTCAATAATATCACTAGCGATATATTGGCCGGAGATTCCCTGTCACCAGATACAGGTGTTATTGAATTTGTCACTGATGTCCCGTCGGTCGAAGATCTTGATGATAGTATTAATAATATTTTGGTTTACAACAAGGTCATGCCTGACAAACAAACAAATCAAGCCAGAATATTTGAACGACGCAGACATAAAAAAAGAACGTCTACGTTACACAGCGATACTTTCAGATAATCAACGTTATCAGAGATGATAGTAATTTTTGTTTATCTTTAAAGGCGTTGATACACATACACTGCGAAATATTCATCAGACTGGTGTCCCGGCGACATGGACATAAATAAGTTTAAAACCTTATTTGCACATGCTCAGAGAACTCCAGATGGATTTATTACAATCAATTTGCACGATCTAGCAACACGATATCGCATTGGTCTTGATATAATCTTTGGTTGAGCAACCCGTCAGCAGATATACTAAAATACACATCAAACTGTCAAATATCAGTAAACGTGGCGACGTGCGCGGTCCATAATTTGTTGTTGTACCCTGTGGATACTGCATCGGGACGTACTGAGTCTTATTTTAACTCTTCTCGCGGGTCATTGTGGCTCTTTGGTTTTAAAAATGGTTGGTCACCCTCTCCCCGTGGTTTTCAAAACATCACGAAGATCTTGCTAACCAGGCTTACACACAAGGTTCAGATCGGCATTTGGCAAATAAGATCTTAGCATTTTTCCGATGGTAGATTAAAGGGGCCAGATTGGTCGCCCTCCAAGAAAGCTCTGTTCATCCTCACCCCACCACCACCACCACCACCCCGCTGCTAGTGCCATCTTTTGAAACAGAGCCATGAGTTATTTACAAATAAATATTTGGCAAAATCTAAGTGCTACAAGTATCGGACTACCTTTCACTCCGTTTGTCTCCCTTTCCCTCTTTTTTCCCAGATCTGTTGTTTTTCATTAATAATAATAATAATAATAATAATAATAATAATAATAATAATAATAATAATAACCTTTGCCATGAAAATTGATAAGGATTATACAAAATCGTTGTATTATCATTTTTATAACATTGTAGCTATATAGTACTCTATTATATTGTACTTAGCATTATTTCATTATTTTTAATAAGTTTAATTGTATTGCATGCATTTTTATTCCTCAGTGCCATTTTCTTCTCATACTGTTTATATCACCTATTTACATCTATTTCTGCTTAGAAAAGCCGAAATATGAGGAAAAGGGGCCTTGATGGTAATTCATGTTCTGTAATTCTTGCGTCATATTTCTGCCATGAACAATTATGTCACATATTTTCCAAGTTTTGTTGTGTCGTGCTATTAAAGATTCATTATTCGTCAAGGTTTTGGTTTAAATGAGAGATTACCTTAATGTCTGCTGCGAGTGCTGCATGTGCAAATCTTGTCCGTTTAACCCAGTTGGCAAGTGTAAAATATTTTTTCTAAACTAATGGTCAAAAACGCCGGTTCAATGTGTTAGATAAATAGTTTCAACCAGAATCCAAGCTGGATATGAGCTTTTTATAACCTTAATGATTCATAGTTTATCGTGCACGTTCTCACACGTTTGTTGTATAATTGTCACACACGTGTTGTATCAATGTTATGCTACCTATTTAGATTTCCTACAAATGTTACCTCTTGCGTTAATTATTGATTCAACTTGAATAAAATTACTTAATCTATCAAATAAGGTGCTGCTTTCTTTATTAAATATACTGCTTGTTAGAAACTACACTCCGATAAACTTTATTTTAATTGAGATCAATGCGAAAGCTATACGTTAGTAAGCAATTGGAAAGGGCACGGGAAAATGACCTCATATAAGTATCCGTCTTGTTACGAATCTATGGTCTTAAATTAAGCAATAATAAATAACAAAAAGCAACAAGTTTTGACAGATTCAATAAGTAATATATTTCCCTAAATACAAAATGGTCATTTAGAAAAGAACTAAGGGTTTTGTGAATTAAGCCACAAATGAGTATGGAAAGTTATATCACAAGCCCAAATGTAAGAAATTCCAATTGAAATGTATCTGTAATCCAAATCAATGCTGATATGTAATGTGTAGATATGCCTGTAGCCTCGAATGTATTAATGTGCAAGTGACCTGGATTGTGATTATTTACCAAGAGTCTTTGAATGTATCACAATAATAAAATCCCAAAATGTCATTATTTCACTATGATAAAATTCTGTCCATGACTATTCTTTAGTACTTTATAATTATTGTGAATACTATTTTGATTAAAACAGTCCATCCAAACGAACACCTGAACACAATAATCAGACTGCTTGTTCTTCAACAATGTGTAAATTTTCTTGTAAACAACATTATGTAAAAAAGCTAAACGTAATAATACACCCAGGATGTAACCCAGTCCGCTCTATACACATTCAAAGTTGTCAAGCCTTTCAGGAATTTCCAAGTTGAAAACCATGTCCAAGACAAATATTCAAGTAAACATGGTTATCACCATTGAAACTGAACTGAATATTTAATCCACACTCATATAGAAATATATAATATGTATCATGTTGTTTGCAAAATAAATGTAACTGGCCATGTTCAATATGATCTTGATTTTGGACAAGATCAAATACAAAATACAGATGTACATAACATATAATGATATAAGAAAAGCCAACAACTAAAACACTGTATATTTTTTTTAAAGTCTTACGTCCCTTGTAGATCGGGATTTTAATCATAATAACCGTTGATCTAGGCTTTATGTAAACTGTGCAAATGAGTAATGTGAATGAAGGCGCATCATCAATAACTTAAATGCATTCAGTTTGCAGGGTCAGTGCACTTACTATACTACAAGCACAATTATCTTACATGAAGCAATATTTTAAAATATGAAAAAGGAGTTAAAATTCAGTCAATGGATAGTTTCATACCTATCAGGTGAATACGATGTCATTACTCATCATCTTGATTGCTCATTATGCTTCCAAGACGACTTATAGATTTTCCACAAACATTCCACTAGTTTTCTACCATCCAACATTCACTAATTTTCCACCGTCCAACATTCACATTTTTGTTTTACTTCCAACAGTTTTAAAGTAAAATTTAAACTATCAGGATTTTCATCCTTTAAGCCAAAGAAATCCACCTTAATCGAGCCTACGTTCCATGGGTATATACAACAGCGGTCTCACCTGTCATTGGTGTATAGAGCACGTCCAATGAGTATATACAACTGCGGGTCAGCGTACCATAGGTACATAGAACAGCGGGACCACGTCCCATGGATATATACAGCACCGTAATCACGTCCCATTGGTATTCACTTCATTGGCACCATGTTCAATGGGTATATACGGCATCATATAGTAGCCAGGTTTAAATGAAAATATCCCCAAAATAACAATATAAAGGCTTTCCATTGTATTTTGGAATTTATTTGATTCAATAATATCTTTAGTATATAGTTTAAAAATGGTCTACTTTGCTAGCAATTTAACCATATGGAGAATTTCTTTTCAAATTATTCTACAGTGGCTAGTGAAATATTTCAGCCTAAACAACCGTTCCGCCCTCTTTCTTTTTTTGCAGCACAAAACGAAACGAGAAGAAAAGTGAAATGGTACTTCCAGTTTTCTGAGTTCCACAATGATAAAAAAAAACATTCATTTGAAAAACAAAATAGCACATCTCTATTTATAAGTATAATGTTTTTGAAAACTAGGAATGTGATTCGTTTACCTCCTTCAGACCAATTATCAAATCATCCCATCTCTGGAGACAGTTCACCTTACGCGATTTTGATGATCACGAAAGGTTTCATTTCGGCTTGCTCTTGAGTGTGCATGAGAGGTTTTATTCGTGTCTGTATGTGTGTATGTGCGTTTGTATGTGTATATCCTGCAATACGATTCCAAAAGCGTTCGACGTCGAACAAGATTTTGAATTCCCTCCTTCAGAACAATTAACAAATCGTACAATATGTAGGCACAGCTTACCTTAGATTCAATCCATTCAATTTTATAAAGATATGTGGTTGTGGAAGAAGCAACATACCCTTTTGGAGAAATTCATAAATGTTGTGCGCTCTACATATATAGAACCTGAAGGAATTACTCCAAAAGCAACAAACATTAACACAATTTTGAAGAATAAGACACCCACCAAGTTGACTACTCAGCCATCCTCATGCATCGACATCTGTTTTTCTCTATGTCAAGATGCTTATAAACTTTATAACATCACGCTGCAGGTCTGTTCTGAAAATGGTCAATATTGTTGTGAAACATGCAAAGGTATGTAATGTTATATTATTGGATATATACAACGCACACACAGAAAGTTATACAAAACATTCATTTAGAAAGATTTTATAACTCATATGCTTTGTAAAATAAGAGAAATGGTGATAAAATCATAGATCATAAGTACCGAGGCACTGTTTGCCATTGAAACAGAGCCATGAGTTTGTAACATATAAATATTTGAGTAAATGTAAATGATATTCTTATCAGAATATCATTCACTCAGTTTGTCTCACGTCCTCTCTCTCTCTCTCTCTCTCTCTCTCTCTCTCTCTCTCTCTCTCTCTCTCTCTCTCTTCCAGCTCTTTCGCGTTTCAGTAATAATAATAATAATAATAATAATAATAAAGAGACTAATAGGATAGTCACCACTTAAGAAAGAAAACGGTGTAGTACATCTTGGGATTATCGTTATTATAATAGTGTAGCTATATTGTAATCTAGTTGTTATACGCAACATTATTTCATACATTCTGAGAAGTTTAATTATATTCCATATATGTTTGTTAGTTCAATGTTGCACTTAGGTGTCCTATACCTTATTTGCATATATTGTTTCCTCCTCAGAAAAGACGATATAAGAGGATACGGACCTCAATGTTGAATCCTGTTCTGTCACTCGCGCATCCTATTCCCGTTCTGTCACATGTATTCTAAGTATTGTTTTGCGTTGTGCGTCAGGGATAAGTGAGATATTACATTTATTGTGTTCCAAGTGCTACATGACAAATCTCTTAACCGAACTGACTAGGTCAAGATAAATATTCCAAATAAATAAGCACAAACGCCAGTTCGGAATTTTTGATGAAAAGTGGAAGCCCTGATACAAGCAGAATATTAGATTTTAGTAACTTTGAGAGTTCATTGTTAATGGTACATGTGCTTTTATGTCTTAAATAAAATTATCCAGCCTATCAAATAAGGTGTTACTTTATTCATTACTAATAATGATTGTTAGAAACTACGCTCCAATACACGTTTTTCATTGTGATCAATGCGACTTCCGTACGTCAGTTGAAAGCTGGAAATCTCAAATAAATTGACCACAGATAAGTATTCATCTTCTTACGAACATATGGTCTTAAACTAAGCAGCGTAAAATTCCATAGCCATCATCTTTTGAAAACTTCAACTAATCATTAATTTCCCTAGAATATAAAGTGAACAGTAAGAAAAGAACTTACAGTATTTTGAATTATATTCGTAATAATCATAAATGTTATAAGACAAGTCCCAATATAAGAAATGCCAAATGAATTCTAGAGCTATTGCAAGTAAATGTCGATATTTTATGTGCTGATATGTCTCCAGTCTCAAAGGTATTAGTGTCCTGGATCGTAATGATGTGCTACCAGTCATTGGATACATCACGTTAATATAATCCAAAGATGGATTCATAAAATGATGCATATTTATATGAGGTCATTTTTTGACATTTCCAATTCCTTACTATCGTAAAGCATTCGCATTGATCATAATGAAAAACGTGTATCGGAACGTAGTTTCTAAATCATTATCAATGATGAATAAATCTACACTTTATTTGATAGGCTGGGTAAGTTTATTCAAGTTGAATCAATAATTAACACAGGTGGAAACATTTGTAGCAAATCTAAATAGGTCGCATATCATTGACACATGATGTACGTAACAAATGAAACACAGCCTTAAAAACACACGTACCATAAACTATAAGACTTCAAGATTAATAAAGTGTTGTAGTCATCTTTTGCGAGGGTTCACAGTTTTCATCTAAAACATTGAACTGGCATTTTTGACCATTACTGTGGAATATTTATGTTCTCCTAGTCAGCTGAGTTAAGCTGGAGATATTTGCACATGCAGTACTCGGAACACAGTAAAGTAATATCTCACTTTAACCTAAAACTAGATTTTTAATGAAGTATTAAGAGAACGCCACACAGCAAAACATGAAAAATGTGACATAATTCTTTACGCGAGGGATAGGACGTGCGAATGGCAGAATATGAATAACCCTTTATGTCATTATCCTCTCATTTCGGCAGTCCTGAAGAATAAAAGGAGATGGAAATAGGTTATAGGAAATATAAGAAACGCATTGAATTGTGGTACAAATACACATGGAATATAATAATCTTAATACAAGTAATGAAATAATCTTGTGTACAATAAAACAGAGTACCGTATAGCGAGACCATTATATAATGATAATACAAAGATTCTGTACAACGTTTTCGATTTCAAAAGTGTCAACTATCCTTGTAATTTAAGTGCTGGTATTATTATCATTATTATTGTATTATTGTTTTTGAAAAGCAACAGAAAGAGGAAAAGAGAGAGAGAGAGAGAGAGAGAGAGAGAGAGAGAGAGAATTGTATTCAGATAATTGAAGCTTTTGCATTGAATCAAATATATATTTGTAACAAAATCATGGCTCTGATTTAATAGAGAGCAATTCATCGGTACCATGATTTATGATTTGGTCGCAATTTCTCTTACTTTACAAAGCGTGTGCACCATAAAATCTTACTAAATGACTGTTTTATAAAGCTGTCTGTTTTTGCTTTACTTACGTGTGCATATTTAACAACAATATTCACCATTTTCAGAACAGAACGTCAGCGTGTTGCTAGAAAGCTTACAATCCTCTTTACGTCGAATAGAAGAGATGTCTCTGCAGGAAACCTGTATGGTCGACATTTCTTGTATTTCCTTCAGACCCTACACATAAGATTACATAATATTTAAGAATTTAAATTTGCTTTGTCATTGCCTAACTTTTTAACTACAAGGAAATTGAAATGAGCTTTTTCTGTTATCTAAAGTTTAACTGATATGGAATAATAATATTCGTCTACAAATTTGTTTCTTTAAAAATGTTTTTTCTCCAAGGAATTTTTGCCTTCAGTGAATAACAACATAACAGGAAAGAGAGAAAGAGAGACAGACACAGTGAATGATATTCAGATAATTTTACTATTTACATTGTCTCAAACATTTATACGTAACAAAATCATGGGTCTGTTTCAACAGATACCAATAGATCGGTACTAATGATCCATGATTTGATCAGTATTGACGATATATATTATTTGATACTTATGACGTAATAAGCGCAGATAACACGGGCCAACCTTCAATTGGTTGAAAAGGTACCTTGTGGTATATGTTATGTTGGGTCTATTCAGACCGGATTATGATTACTGTCCTTAATCCGTTTCTCTATAATCTCCTAAATCTTGGAAAGGTTCTCATTTAGATTACACAATTATCTCAGTTTGTATCATATTAAACAATATTATATTTGGATAGCTATATGTATTGCATAACAATGGCTTGTACATGTTGCCTTTTTAAACTATATTATACTTAAAACTTACCTTGTGCATTATGCAGCAGAATGAAGGTACAAATAAGTATATTCAAACATTTAAATGACAACATCAAAAGGTAGCTTTAGTGCGTCGACTTGGCAGGTTTTTCTTGGATTTCTTGCACTAATATTCATGCAATGTTTATCTGAGATCTCTTGCACTAATATACACGCAATGTTGATAGTGCTAACACTTATGTAATATCAAACCAAACTCTGCCAAAAAGGCAACTGTGAAAAGGAGCGAGCGTTATCATTACTCTTCAACTTATTTATTCATTCATCCATGCATCTATTAATACATAAATCCATCATCCATCCATTCATAAATCTATCCATACATACATCAATATGTATATACCTATATACCTACCTAAGTACCTACCTACATAGTTCTCTCCTTCCCTCCCTCCCTACCTACCTACCTACATACATACATACAGATAAATTGTTACATAGATAGGTGGAAGATGAATCCGTGGTGACAACTTAGTTACTTAAAATCTACGACTGCATTAATCAATCATAATTAAGATTTTCGTACGAAAATACAATATTATATTTTTGGTTGTTGATTTATAAATTAACTGTATGAATTGTTTGTTTGAACATATATGTTTCAGCGAGGTTCTGCTTCAGTAATTCTCCCTCCGTCCCTGTCCCCGTACCTCACTGTCTCCCTCTCAGATCCAAGTGCGATACAGTTTTCAATTAATTTCTGCTGCTCATATATTATTGGATAAGTATTTTTGTCGGAGTTTGAATTCTTCTTGAACATTCGGCATAGTTCTCTACATAACGTCACGTTATT
This sequence comes from Megalonaias nervosa, assembly GCA_016617855.1. NCBI lineage: Eukaryota > Metazoa > Mollusca > Bivalvia > Unionida > Unionidae > Megalonaias > Megalonaias nervosa. The sequence goes on along the minus strand of JAECUM010006286.1, from coordinate 10,205 downwards.
GCATATTCTGTTTTGGAAAAGGGAGATAGATGTCAAAACGTCTTTTGAGACTCAATTTGCGATTTCGGAGACACAGAATTTGTTGCTTTAGAAGCCTTGTATATATTGATCGTATACAAATTGCTTTAACAGAAAAAGTTCAGAAATGTGGGTGCGAAAGAAAAACCTTTTCCTGGATGACAAGGGATTACTTAATATCGAGGAGCTTTTGGAAACATTCCCCCATCCGCGCACCAATGTCACTACCAGCTATTTAATATACATTCCGCTTGCTTATTTTAACTCCTCTTTCAACGATATTTCAGAGTCACTACCTCTGTAGAATATCATCATTGTAAAGTATATATAAGAACTTTGGACTTTGTATAATACAGCAAGGTTGATCAACTGAATTATATTGCTTGCAAAACTTGAAACAGAACATAATCTTTATTTAGCAAAAGTCTATTACTCATTAAGTTGCAAATGCTATTTATATTTACAAATGTCATAATTAAACACCTTGTCGTAGTAGAAAGAAAACATCATATGACAAATAAGAGTAATTGCTGTGTGGTTGGAATCTAAATTCCCTTTCCTGTATGTCAGTTTAAGTGCGTCTCTATTTCACCTTGTAATTTCTCTGGGGTGACATAACTTGAATACCAATGTACTGGTTAAATAGTATTGCCACTGCCGTTAAATTAATTTGCCGGAATACACATCAATTTGATTGGTTTGATGAGTGTTCTCTGGTAAGCAGCATATATTACCTCACAGAAGGCCGACCATACTCCAGTTGTGAACGTGACTACTTCTGCCGTCATATCATACAGATTGAGCAAGAGTAGTTCCAAATATAATTTTTAATGAGCTGATAATCGGAATGGCCTCTACCATTTCGACTATAAAAAATATGCTCCGATAGATGTCAGAGGATTACTGTACAGAAGAATCAACTTTTTTATTTGACATATATGTATTCGCAAAATCAAAACTTCATTCTACTGGTACCATCTAGATTATTTCAGTGATTTGAATGGCAATGGAAATGCAAATGAAAAGCTAGTTCAATGCATTAACATATCATCTGTCATTTTTGTTTCGTTAACAGCCGTAGGATTCAACTGGAAATGTTACAATTTGTCTGCAAATTACATTGTAGGATTATTTACGATTTTTCCTCTCTCTGTGTGATTGTGTGTGTCTGCAACTTGATTATTACATGTTATGCGTATATCATACATTGTAGAATTATGTTATTTATTGTCTGGTACCACACATGCCCGAATGACCTAAGGAGCTCGCTTGTACCGACATGTCACCCCTGTCCGCCTTAGTTCGAGTCTTGGGTTCGGCCAATGATCGTATTTGAGAGAGTTTTACGGTAGCTTTCTGTGGAGTTAACTTGGGTTTTTCAGGGATCTTCCCGCACATTTATTCTGGCCGCCATGTATAACCATTCTCTAGCAAACCTAGCAACAAGAACACATAATCCTGACATTTGTAGCTATAAATAGCCTTTGCAATTTAATAGGTTTCCTAAACAAACGTTATGTTCTGTTTCAGGTTTAGGAAGCAATATAACTCAGTTTATCAGCCTTGCTGTATTATACAAAGTCTAAAGTTGTTATACCGAAGATACTTTGTAATGATGATATTCTACACAGGGGTAGATTCTGAAATATCGTTGAAAGGATTAAAGTAAGCAAGCAGAATGTATATGGAATCGCTGGTGGAGGAATCTTTCCAAAAGTTCCTGTATATTAAGCGTTCCCAGTGCATCATTTCATCCATTTAACTAGGAAAACATTGTCCTTTCTAACCCCCGCTCCTGAACCTTTTCTGTTAAAGCAGTTTGCATACGACCAATATATACAAGACTTCTAAAGCAACAAAGTCTGTATCTCCAAAATCGAAATTGAGTCTCAATAGATTTTTTGACATCTATCTCCCTTTTCCAAAACAGAATATGCAATAACGTAACGTTATGTAAAGAACTATGCCGAATGTGCGGGAAGCATTCAAAATCCTACAAAAATGCTTATCCAATAATATTGCTTAGCAGAAATTAATTGAAAACTAGTTTACAATTGTATCTGAGAGGGAGACAGCGAGGGACGGGGACAGGGATGGAGGGAGAAGTACTGTAAGAGAACCTTGTTGAAACATATATGTAAAAGCAAACAATTGAAACAGTTAATTTATAAATCAACAATGAAACTTATAACATAACTTTCAGAAGACAATATTCATTATGATGGATAAAGCACTCATAGATTTTATGTAACTACGTTCGTCGTCCATCACCATCGATTAATCTTGTACCTATCTATATACCAATCTATCTATAAGTATATATGTCTTTATGTATGTATAAAGGTAGGTAGGTAAGTAGGTAAGTAGGTTGATAGATAGGTTTATACCTATGTATTTATCGACAAATGGATCGATGGATGTATAGTGGCTGAATATATTAATGGATTAATGAATAGAAGTATAGAAGGATGATGACACCGCTTACTATTTTTCACAGTTACCATATGTGCCTTTTTGATAGAGTTTGGTTTGTTATTAAATTAATATAAGCACTATCAACATGACATGTTTATCAATCCATGAGATCCCAGAAAAACCTGTCAAGCCGACGCACTAAAGCTACATTTTGATGTTGTCATTTAAATGGATGGATATACTTATTTATTCCTACATTCTGACGCATAGTACACAAGGTAAATTGTAATTATAATCTGGTTTGAAAAGGACAACATGAATAAGTTATTGTTATAAAATACATATAGCTATCCAAATATGTTATTATTTAATATTATTCAAACGGAGATAATTGTATAATCTAAACGAGAAGCTTTACAAGGTTTAAGAGATCATAGAGAATCGTATTAAGGAGATTACTCCGTATAAACCCAACATGTCATGACAGGTATACAAGAAGGTATACAAGAAGGTACCTTTTCATCCTATTTAGTGTTCGTTAGTGTTTATCTACTCTTATTACGTCATCAGTATCAATAATATATGTCTCAATATTGAATAATGAAGATTAATTTTATGCTTATCCGTTACCGCAGCCTTGTGGAAGCCGATACTTATTTCTTATGACTTTTACTTCATAGTTGTAAAGCATATTTGTGTTGCTCCTGGCATCTATATAAGCTATATACTTTCATACTAGAATAGACACATAAGTAGATGCGACCCAGTACCAAAATGAAGAAATATCTCTTCATCTTTCTACTCTGTACATTCCTCATACTGGACGCAGGTAAATTATACATTATTCTCTAAAATGTCATGTTTTTCTTTTCTTACATTTTGTTTTTTCATTTTATTTCAGTCCAATAATATAAATTGCTTTTATTCATTTTGCGTTGGGTAGACTCAATTTAGATTTGTCCGTAAAAGTCCGATAGTTGAGAGTTTCTTAGTAATGAACCTCACGACAGAGCGTTGGGTCTCAACAAAACCGCAAAAGATCGCTATTGAAATGGGAATTCCAAGATTGGACGTAATAGTATACTCCAGATGAATTAAGTAATGGAAAGATTCCTAACTTTGTAATTAAGGCAAAATTGTTATGGCTGAGCAAAGTTACATTTGTGCACTGCTAATAACTTAAATGATTTATCTATCGTGTTACATGATCATTCTGGCTAATTTGAAATGTATTGCTATAAAGGTTTCTCATGGAGGCATGTAAGTGAATGTTTTGTTTCAAGCAATAGTCTGACGGAGCATTATCACTTTTCAGAGCAGACGTTTCACAAACATATAACATGAAAATTCTCATTTTTTTCTCTCCGCGTCCAAGTTAAATCCTTCACCATTTCCGGCAAAAATTAAAACGTTCCTCCGAGTTTTCATGTTCAAAAACTTTGTTGAACAAAACAATATTTCGAAAGAAACATATTTGAAGACAAATATTATTTTTCCATATCAGATAAACTTTGAATAAAAGAGACAGCACCTGTCAAGTTCCTTGAAGTACCAAAGTTAAAAATCACAAAGCTAATTGAGATTCTTAAACATTATGTAATCTTATACGTAGCCCCTGAAGGAACTACTCCAAAAGCAGAAAACATCACCACAACCATGTCAAAAACGACACCGATAAAGTGGACCAATAAGCTATTGCCCTGCGTAGATGTATCTCTTTTCCGATGTAAAGTGGCTTCCAAGCGATTTAACGACGCACTGGCGTTCTGTTCTGAAAATGGACCATATTGTTGCGAAATGTGCAAAGGCAAGTAACGTGTTACTTTATATATATATATATATATATATATATATATATATATATATATATATATATATATATATATATATATATATATATATATATATATATAATACACTTATAAACAGTTAAACAAAACAGACATTTAGTAAACTGCTATAAACGACACGCGTTTTAATGTTAGGGAAATGATGATCTCTTCATGGACCATAAGTACCATATATATTGTTTTCTATTGTAACAGAGCCATGATTTGGTTACATATAAATATTTGAGACAATGTAATTGTTACAATTATCCGAAAATCTCTCTCTCTCTCTCTCTCTCTCTCTCTCTCTCTCTCTCTCTCTCTCTCTCTCTCTTATGTTGTTATTCACTGAAGGCATACATTCTTTCGAGAAATAACATTTGCAAAAACACAGATTTGAGGACAAATATTATATTTCCTAATTAGTTATACTTTGATAAAAGATAAAGAACATTTCAATTTCCTTGTAGTAGAAATGTTTACATAATTGACATTCTTAAAAATTGGGTAATCTTATGTGTAGACCCTAATGGAATTCATCCAAACGCAAGGAACATCACCACAATTCTGACGACTACGACACCAACCCAGTCGACCATACAGGTATCCTCCTGCAGAGACAGCCCTTCTTTTCGATGTAAAGAGGCTTATAAGCTTTCTAACAACACGCAGACGTTCTGTTCTCAAAATAGTCAATATTGTTGTGAAACATGCAGAAGTAAGTAATGCACAGACAGGCAGTTTTGGAAAACATTTAGTAAGATTTTATAGCGCACATGCTTTGTAAAGTAAGAGAAATGGCGATCAAATCGTAGAGCATAAGTACCGATGTATTACTATCTTTAGAATATGAGCCATGATTTTGATACAAATAAATATCTGAGTCAATGTAAATGCTAAAATTATCTGAATACACCTCTCTCTCTCTCTCTCTCTCTCTCTCTCTCTCTTCCTTGTTATGTTGCTTCTCAATAATAATAATAATAATACTAGCTCTTAAATTACAAGGATAGTTGCCACTTAGAAATCGGAAACGTTGTACAGAATCGTTGTATTATCATTATGTAATAGTCTAGCTATATTGTATTCTATTTTATTGTACGCAACATTATTTAATTAATTGTATTAAGATTATTATTATTGCACGTTTATTTGTACCTAAGAGCAATGACGTTCTTATATTTTCTATAACCTATTTCCATATCCTTTTCTTCTTCATAATCCCTGAAATGAGTGGATAAAGGCATCAAGCGTTATTCATGTTCTGCGATTCACACGTCCTGTTCCTGACGTGAATAATTCTGTCAAACATTTTCCACGTTTAGCTATTTGTCGTTCTCGTTATTCATCGAGTTTCAGGTTGAAGTGAGATATCAATTTACTGTTTTCCGAGTGCTGCACGCGCAAATCTACTAGGTCAAGAAATATCAGTTCAGTGTGTTGAATCAGACAAGAAGAATATAAGATATTATTAACCTTGATAGTTCATTGCTTATGGTTCATATTCTTTTACGACTGTGTTTTATTTGTTACGTGGATCCTGTGTCAATGACATGCGACCTATTTCAGTTTGCCACAGATGTTATCTCTTGTGTAATGATGTATCCAACTTGCATAAAAGTACCCAACCTGTCAAATAAAGTGTTGTTTTATTTGTTAAAGGTAACGCTTGTCAGAAACTATGCACCGATATACCTTTTTCATTGCGATCACTACGAATCTGTACGTTAGTTCGTAATTGGAAAGGTTAAAACATGACCTTATATAAGTATCCGTCTTGTCAAGAAGGTATGGTCTTAAACTCAGTGACATAAAAATTTGATAGCCAGCGTGTTTTGAAAACTTCAACAAATTATTTATTTCCCTAGAATATCAAGTGAACATTTAGAAAAAAGCTTTCGCATTGTGAAGCAAATACCTAATAGTCCTTAACGTTCCACCACAAGTCCAAATGAAAGAAATAGAAACTGAATTCTAGCGGTATTGAAAATAAATTCTGATATTGAATGTGCTGATATGACTCCAGTCTTGAATGTATTCATGTGCTGGTTACCTGGATTGTGATGATGTGCTAACAGACTTTGGATATCTCATATCAGTATAATCGAACAATTTCATTATCTGAATTCACTATTATTCCCAGTTAGTGTTTCTATTCAGTAAATCATAATTTGACTAAGTAAATCCACTCATAGGAAATCCTGGGCACACCACTAAAACTGATTCTGCTTCAAGAATGAGTAAGTTTTCAAGTAATCAACTTCATTAAAAAAAAAACAAAGACACAATAATGTAGCCAGGATGTAGGAAACTGTACTATCTGCACTGACGCTACCAAATAGAAAGAAAATCGGATAGAAGCAGAAGGTGAAGTGCTAACGCTAAATAGCATGAAATAAATTAACCCTCAAACATGCATTCAATACATAACTGACTTCTAAAGCAACAAATTCTATGTCTCCGGAATTGCAAGTGAGTCTCAATAGGCATCTTTGACACCTATCTCCCTCTTCCAAAACGTGTTACGCAATAACGTGATGTTATTTAGAGAACTATGCTTAATGTACGGTAAGCATTCAAACTCCGAAAAAAAAAAATTTTCCAAGAACACATGCGTAGCAGAAATTAATTGAAAACTGGATCGGTGAGGGAGAGGGAGACGAACGGAGGCAGGGACGGTGGAAGAATTACTGCAAAAGAACCTTGTTCAAACATATGTAAGAAATCAAACAATTTAAAAAGTTAATTAATAAATCAACAGCTAAAATTATAATATTGCACTTTCATAAGACAATGATAATTATGACGGATAAATGCACTTGTAGATTTAGGTAATTAAGTTTGTCGTCCATCACCATCGATTCATCTACGACCTCTCTAGCTACCAATCTAAGTAAAAGTATGTATGTATGTAGGTAGGTAGGTAGAAATATATATATATATATATATATATATATATATATATATATATATATATATATATATATATATATATATATGGATGGACGATTTGTTGGATGGATGGTGGGTGGATTTATTAATGGATGAATGGATGAATGAATAGACGTATAGAAAGATAAAGATAACGGTCGATACTTTTCACATTTACTTTATGTGCCTTTTTGACAGAGTTTGGTTTGTTATTAGATTAACGTTAGTACTATCAACATAGCATGTATATCAGTCCAAGAGATCCCCGAGAAACCTCTAAAGCCGACGCCCTAAAGCTACATTTGATGTTGTCAATTAAATAGATGAATCTACCTATTTATACCTACATCCCGCTGAATAATACACAAGTCAAGTAGAATCTAGTTTAAAAACATTCACAAACATGCACCCGTCAGAAACCTTCGCTGGCACTAAACCTCTAAATATCCTGCAAGTTTATGGAACACGATAGATAAGTCGTTTCAATTATTAGCAGTGCAAAAATGTTTTCTATCATGCAATAGTCTGCCGGAGCATCGTCAGTTTTCAGAACAGACTTTTAACTAATTTATATCATAAAAAAAATCGAAAACGTTTTCATGTTCAAAAGGTATATTGAACGAAGTCAGATCTGTTTATCACACTGAAAGTAAATATTCCTTTTAGAAACATTATTTGTAAATATACATTTGTAGACAAATATTATTTTTCCATATCAGTTAAACGTTCAATAAAAGAGACAGAACTTTTCAATTTTCTCGTAGTGGCAAATTTAGCAACCATAAAACCAATTGAAATTCTTAAGCATTGCGTAATCTGACGCCCCCGAAGGAACTACTCCCAAAGCAAGAAATATCATCACAATTTTGAAGAATACGGCACCGACCCAGTGGACCACGAAGCTATTCTCCAGCAGAGACCTCTCTTCCTATCGATGTAAAGAGGCATATAAGTTTTTTTAAACAACACGTCTTTCATTGTGATCACTGCGAATGATGTACGCTAGTCTGTACTTAGAAAGGTCAAAAGAAAGACCTTAGATATTTATCCGTCTTCTTATGAAGTTATGATCTAATATTAAGTGACAGAAAAATGCGATAGCCATCGTGTTTTGAAAACTTCAACATGTAATCTTTTTTCCCTAGAATATCAAGTGAACAATTAGAAAAGAACTTACAGTATTGTGAATTAGTACCTAATAGTCCTGAACTCTAAATCACAAGTCCAAACATAAGAAATGGAAACTCAAGTCAAGCGGTATTAAAAATAACTTCCGATATTGAATGTGTTGATGTGCCTCCAGTCTTGAATGTATTCATGTGCCAGTGACGTGGATTGTGTGTATATGCTAACAGACTTTGGATGTATCACATCAGTGTAATCAAACAATTTCATTGTCTGAATTCACTATAATTCCAAATTTGTGTTTCTGTCGAGTAAATCATAATTTGACTAAATACATCCACTCAAACGAAAATCTGGGAACACTACTAAGACTGATTGTACTTCAAGAATGAGTAACTTTCTCAAGTAATCAAAATCAGCCAAAAATCAAAGACACAATAATATAGCCAGGATGTAGGCAACTGTGAGCTATCTACAGTAGAAAGAAAAGTAAAGAGAAATAGAAGGTGACGAACTAACGCTGAATGAACTGAAATAAACTAACCCTCATACATGCAAGGAGGAGGAGGAAGATTTTACCCTTTTGTACTTTTAATAATCCTGAAATGGCAGATATTGTAAAACAGCAAACTTGAGAATCAAATTATAAGAGACCAAAAATGAGCTAATTTGTATTATGAGTGACACTAAATGTGTACATAGAAAGTACGTGGTAAAATGGAGAAAACATGTAAAATAAACAAGTGAATAAAAAGATAAATAAATGAAAGTTAATATTTACTTACAAATAGAGCAGATCGAATAAATACAAGATGGTTGACTAAATACATTCGAGATGCCAGTTCATTTCCTGCATGTTATTAGTTTTACTCATTCGATTGGGTGAGACCACCACTTATCTTGCTCTATCGTCGTAGTTTTCCTTATTTCTACTTCAACAAGATAATGCAGACTCATTTTTCCATCACATGTCGTTTCCATATACAGCTGTTCTGACGTGGCCATCAGTAATATAGATTAAGAATGAATGAAATGAATCCAGTGAACTGAGTACAGCCTGCATCGCTACGGAAGTTAATGATCATTAATCAGTTTACACGACTGCGGAAGCTTAAGTAGCTATGTTTTATTCGTACATCCAAAATATCAAGTCATACATCTCTCCTACTGCTTTTTACACTTACATGATAAAAACTTTTTTTCTACAACTATTAACATATGTCTCATTTCAAACTGCAGAATCTATACTAATCTATACCTTTCGAAAATAAAATATATGTTCTTGCTCAACCACCATCACGCCTATCCATGCAAACCACTGAGAATGCGACTAGTTGGCTCACCTAATAAAACTACAAACCTTTAATTGAATAGTTCAACAAATTTAAGGGAGGCTTCGAACTTTGGCAGACCTTCCAACTACATCAGGAAATAAGAAAATCAAGAATAAAGAAGTTAAGGAAGGCCAGACAACTAGTATTTCTGCATTTACAGATCAGATAAACGATAACATCTGAACAAAATACAAATTTCATTAGCCATTGATAAATATATTCCTACTCTACATTATGGAGGATGAAAACAATTAAGTATTGTGGGTCGATTTTAACAATTACAAATTTGACGCGTAGCTGAGTTTCTTGCACAAGTAATTAGAATAAATTACCACCTAGTTTTGTGATAACTATTCGAAATATTTGCTTACGAAGATCTCATTACATCTGTCATCTTTGTAGTGGAAACACCAATAAATATTATGCTTGGCACATATTTCCAGAAAAATCTAAAGTTACTCCAATGAAATGTTCTATTCTGTGAAAAGATGTTATCCTTGCAAGGAATAGTATACATTCATGATATAAAAACGATATGATTGATTCATGTGTA
>JAECUM010006285.1:0-66965 GCA_016617855.1 Megalonaias nervosa | reverse complement strand
GGTGGACCCTCTGAACCCGCGGGACGGTTTGTACGGAGGGCGGACGAATGCCACCTGTTTGCTGTACCAAGTCGACGAGGAGAAAGGAGAAGAAATCAAATACTTGGACGTGTGTTCTCTGTATCCGTACGTGTGCAAATATTGTCACTTTCCCGCAGGGCACCCACAATTGCTGACGGAACACATTGACGTGGACAATATTCGACAATACGAAGGATTGATCAAGTGTAAAATCTTGCCTCCCACGAACTTGTACCATCCCGTTTTACCACATCATTGCCAAGGAAAACTGATGTTTCCCTTGTGTCATACTTGTGCTGAAACGTGCAACCAAGATCACCCTTGTCAGCACACTCAGGAAGAACGAGCCTTGACGGGAACGTGGGTCAGCGTGGAATTGTTTAAAGCTCTGGACTTGGGATACCAGCTGTTAGAAGTGTACGAAATTTACCACTTTCCCAAGACAGAAAAATACCACAAGGGCGACGATTCTCAAAAAGGCATTTTTGCAGACTACGTGAATGCCTTTTTGAAACTGAAACAAGAAGCTGGCGGATATCCTTCCTGGTGTCACACTCCCGACGACCAAACAAAGTTCAAAGAGAAATACTGGAAGCAGGAAGGCATCACTTTAGACCACATCGAGAAAAACGAAGGAAGGCGATCGTTTGCCAAAGTGATGTTGAATTGTTTGTGGGGCAAAATGGCACAACGACCGTGTTTACCCAAGACGGGGTATTTGACAGAACCTTTCCGATACTTGCAGATGATTCACGACAAAACCAAATACATGAAACACGTGGACGTTGTTCGTGAGGACTTGCTCTTAGTCAATTACGAAGAAGAACTGGACTTTGTAGAAGCCGACGAATTTGGAAATGTCATCATTGCGGCCTACGTGACAGCCCATGCTCGCTTAAAACTGTACGAAGCTTTAGAACTATTGGGAGATCGTGTGCTGTATTTTGACACGGACAGTTGCATCTACATTGATCGCCTGGGTCAACCTCACCCTGTCATCGAAGGAGACCGTTTAGGAGCCTGGACGGACGAGCATCCCGACCACAAGATTCTAAGTTTTGCAAGTGGCGGTCCCAAAAATTACGGCTACGAATACCGGAACAATCAAGGAGATGTGCACACGGAGTGTAAAGTGAAAGGATTGACTCTTAATTATCGCACCAGTCGAGTGGTGAACTTTAGCATATTGAAAGAAGCCTTGCAGTCTGGACGGGATCGAAACTTTAAAGTGACCACCCACGAACCGCACAAGATTGTACGTTTACCCACACACCAAATCGTCAGTCGCCCCTTGGAAAAAGTTTATCAAATCGTGTACCAGAAGCGAGTTCGGCTTCCCAATCACTTCACTTTACCGTACGGTCATGCCGATATTGGTCAGCATATAAAAAGGGACAACGTTCAAGGTCGATAGTTCATTGTGACTACCATTGCTAAGCGAGAAAGATGAATATTTTCAAACAGCAAGTATCGAGCGTAAGACTCAAGTCCAACGAGAAACTCGAGTGCGATGCTGTGCCTCACGATCACATCACCAACGCAGTACCACATCTTAGTTGTTTATTTACTAACGCCATGGCAAACTACGTGAAACCAGTGCGACTTCCAGACCACAAGACTTTACCTTATGGACATGCTGATATCACCCAGTATAAAAGAGGGACCACTTCCAAGAACGACACTTCATTGCGAGGACAAACACCAAGAAAGATGAATCACTCTACGCAGATGAAAAAAAAAAAAGGAACAAACATCATTGACCACTTTCACTACCATACCCTCACAGCAAAGTGCGTCCAAAAAGGAAACAGATTCAGTAGACCTAAAGGAGTATTTTAGCATCCAAATGATTCAGACAGCGACTTCGAGAAAATTTAGGACGACAACTTACACCTACACGGTGAAATTTAAAGACTTTGCGCCTGACGTTCCAGCCGAGAAAGCAGCAGGTTTCATTACGGACTTATTTGACTCACTGTTAGAGGAACTCAAACGTCAGTGCCAAGTCAGAATTCAAGGTCGTTTGAGCCTATCTATGTATCACGAAAGTTTGAACTCTCCTGTATGTCTCGGGTTTAGCACACCTGCAGAATTAACTTCTTCCAAACTATTGAGGGCTATTGCTTCGACGATGCAGACGATGAGTGAAAAATTTGACATCACCGATGGAAAAGTGACCATTCATATGGCATACGTTGTGCCTCCATGGGAAGAAGACAATAACCACCATTGATCTGCTTGTAAATAAGTTTACCTAGCACAGATTTACAGATGAAAGGGAGTATGTGATGGAAAACATCTACGCTGGGACACAAGTAGTAGCTGACCAGATTTGAAAACAACGTGCGTGACTGATAAAAAGAAAAGCACGAATTTGTCCAGTTGGATCGTTTGTTTCTTGTTTGAGCTTTTTCTCAAAAATGGACATTAATTGTAGCATGAAAAATGTCATTCTTTTATGAAATGTATATACGTTGTATATGTTTTTTGAAGGCATGAACTTTAATTTTTAAAAGCAGTTTCTAGAACCAAGAAATAGATAACTTGTATGTATTAAATGGACAGTGCTTAAACCAAAGCACAGGCCGTAGAGCCCATGTATATATTTGAATAAATGTTTGTACCCATACAAGAGTCTTTTCTTTTGGAGTCTCTATTCTGTCTGCGAGTATTTCTTTGCAACATCTCTGTCCCCTTTTCTGTGTGTTTGGATGTGTATTTGTTTGTTTCTGTATGTCTATGTTTGTCTCTCTCAACCCTTTGTCCAATAAATACATTTCACCCTATAAATAGTTTTGACCCTATAAACCCCACGACATTACCCATGTTCAATTTCCATTGACCTCCAGTTGACATTCTCATGTTAAATTCCCATTGTCCCCAAAAGTACAAACCACCTCTTCTACCACAGAAGCCTACGTGAGACTATAAATCTTGAGGCCACGGTACAAACGACCAAATTTAACATAGAAGTCTACGTGAAGCTATAAATCTTGAGGCTACGGTACAAACGACCAAATTTAACATAGAAGTATACGTGAGGCTATACATTTTGGGGCTATAGTGCCGGGACCCTTTTTTAACATAGAGGTCTACGTGGGGCTATAAATTTTGGGGCCATAGTGCCGGGACCTGTTTTTAACATTACGGTCTACGTGGGGCCATATCGCCCCCATATACTACTACCGTTCCGGTAACCTAAGCGGTTAGAGCGTCCGCCTCGGATGCGTTAGGTAGCGGGTTCCAACCCCGGCCGAGTCATACCAAAGAATTCTAAAAACGGCACTAACAGCTGCCTTAAGAGGTTAGTATTAGGATTGGTCGGCCTGGTGTCAGGATAATGTGGCTGGGTGGGACATGATGGTACATGTCTGCGGCATGATGCCCCAGTTCTAGACATCACTATAAACTGCCACTCTGCTGACATGGTAGCGATATGACTGAAAAACTGTTAAAGCTACGTTAAAAATCCAAATCACACACACACACACACACACACACACACACACACACACACACACACGTATTTGTATTGGAAAATGTGAACGAATTTAGCTACCTGTGTTATTTTCCCATTGTTTCCTACCCAAAGGTGATAAATAAACACAACACATCGGAGAAAACAAAGAAGTTACGTTTCTGATAAAGTGTATACACAGCCTTAATTAAATAAGCCACAAACAAAGACTCATCTCCATCATTCATGTGCACATAGAACTGCCCAGCTATCTTGAACTTGGTAAGCATACCACGTGCATAGTCATGATTTAAAAAAAAGAAATCTCATTTTTGCTTAAAATTAAAATTTAATGTAATCAGTTATTTTTATCGATGACTTTTGCAGAGTACACTTTACTTGTTGGACTATTTTTACATGTTACTCTTTTGTAAAATATCTTGACTTTCATATATCTTTTAACCTTTATTGATCCGTTCGATTCCAGAAATTATTGATCCATTCGATTCTAGAAATTATTGATCCGTTCGATTCAAGAAATTATTTTAGTGTGTATAGTGCACATTTGTTATCACGATTTCTTTCTGTTTAGTTTTCGTATCTCTTTATTTAATTTCTTAAAATCCATTAATTCATCTAATTACTAAATTGTCTGAAATTTATTTAGGACTTTGTTCTTTGTATATTTTTTTCTTGATTAAAATATGGTCATTAATTGAATAAGTAGAAATAAACACTGCCCTTGCTAGCGAGCTTGGATTGTATGTCCTTATTCATATACACTGCTCTTGCTTGGATGTTATGTCCTTGATTATATATACACTGCCCTTGCTGGTGGGACTATACATTAAGCAGTCCATTTTAGTGGGACTATAAGCTAAGCCGTCCACTTTCTCTTCAGGATCACTCTCCTGATGAAAACGGAAATTCCCCAAGGTTTTTTCTTGTTTGCATTGAAGTAGCTTATTAAAATTAAAGGCTCGAAATTGGGACAGCAGTTTGAGATTTTAAGATTAACTGAAACTCACGTGTGATTAATAATGTTTACGAACCATATGTTGGGGTTTTTTATACACTTTTACGTTCAAATAAAAGGATCATCGTTAGAATTCTCTTTCCATTCAACGGTATCAATCCAGTGTCTGCTTAAGTGGATGCATGGGCCACCAACAGTAAATAAGGTATCCATAACTAATATTTAAATCTGATATCCATTTCGTAATCATACCCTTATCTTGAACATAGGTGTGTACATTCCTACATAGAGTGTACGGGTCAATAAAATGGGGAACTGTCGATAGGCAGTCAAATATAAGCAAATGCCTGAACTGTCTTCAGCTGTTGCATAAAGTAATGGTGCGACCTTTCGACCATTTCCGGATATGCAGAGTAATTTATTGACACGAATGATTTAAAATTTACGTTATGAGCAACTTCTCTTCTTTTGCACCCAATAAGCCACCCAGCATAGCGATGCTTATAAATTCTTATATAAAGAGCGGTGTAGTAGTGATGCTTATAAATTCTTGTATAAAGAGCGGTGTAGTAGTGATGCCTATAAATTCTTGTATAAAGAGCGGTGTAGTAGTGATGCTTATAAATTCTTGTATAAAGAGCGGTGTAGTAGTGATGCTTATAAATTCTTGCATAAAGAGTGGTGTAGTAGTGATGCTTATAAATTCTTGTATAAAGAGCGGTGTAGTAGTGATGCATATAAATTCTTGCATAAAGAGCGGTGTAGTAGTAATGCATATAAATTCTCGCATAAAGAGCGGTGTAGTTAGTGATGCTTATAAATTCTTGCATAAAGAGCGGTGTAAATTCTTGTATAAAGAGCGGTGTAGTAGTGATGCTTATAAATTCTTGTATAAAGAGCGGTGTAGTAGTGATGCTTATAAATTCTTGTATAAAGAGTGGTGTAGTAGTGATGCTTATAAATTCTTATATAAAGAGCGGTGTAGTAGTGATGCATATAAATTCTTGCATAAAGAGCGGTGTAGTAGTGATGCTTATAAATTCTCGCATAAAGAGCGGTGTAGTTAGTGATGCTTATAAATTCTTGCATAAAGAGCGGTGTATTAGAGATGCTTATAAATTCTTGTATAAAGAGCGGTGTAGTAGAGATGCTTATAAATTCTTGTATAAGAGCGGTGTAGTAGGTAGGAGGAAGAGACTCAACCAATTATTCTGTTTTGTAACCCAACGAAAACAAGAGTGTAATAAATTAAAGACGTGCCGAAAGACCAGCAAAGAGACCACGACTTCTCTAAGCCGCACGTTCCCTCTAAATACGCTGGCGAGGACCGGAATAAAGTGTCACACGTATTACATGATAATGATCATTGCTGATTGTAGTCTATGACAGCCGATGTCATGCAAGTTAACTAATTGTTCTGGGCTCCTAGGTGATTTTTAACCCAATTCTGAGTCTTTATATTTTGTCACAGTGGAGATAGATAAAAGCTTTTCTATCCACGTTCCTCACTGCACGCCCGTTTTCTTTTAAACGGACCACAACAGTCTGAGATCTTTTTGATTCCCTGCTGCTACCTGGTCCCAATTAGTTTTTAGGTTCTTCCATTTCTTCAGGTCGGCTTTTAGAAGATCCTTGTAGTAATATTTTTTTCGGTCCACGACACCAACGTCTACCTTCTTTCTTCGCAGAGTAAGAAGCATACTATCTTCCATCTTGAAGAATTGTCCTATCTGTCAGAGCTAGGGTTTATTAAGACAGTCTTAACACATGACATTTTGACAGGTCTGAGGACCTAAGGGTTTGGCACTCTGTAAGACAGTCTTAACACATGACATTTTGACAGGTCTGAGGACCTGAGTGTTCGGCACTCTGTCATTCCAAGTCATAGTTTCAATTTGGCGAGGGCAGTTAAGATGAAAATTAAACACTGCCACATGTGATGACCATAGGTTGTCAAAGTCTTACAAGCGAACAAATTAATTTGTTCAAAAAACATTCATGTTTTTCCCGTTGATTAAAATGACTGGCTAAGCGTGTTGTATGTTCGGTGTAAAATGACACATGACTATTGTATTCTTATTACTGATAGGAAATTGTAACTAACTGTGCGAAGGCCCATTGAGTGTGCGAAACTAAGGCAAAGTCATCACAATGGATTTGATCAGAGTTTCGATCATCTTTTTTCTTCACTATGAGAAGTGAGATAGATAAGTTTGCCATCAGCTCTGAATGTTATCAAAGGCCTTCATAATCATCATGCAGGGCGCATATCAGCATATGAAAAAAAATTAAGTCTTGGTGCAAGTTTGTAGCCTAGAGTAACACAATTGCAAATTCTGAATGGTTCAAGCCTGTTACCTTCTCCATCAATCCTAACATTCACACAGGACTTAATTTTCTTGAAAAGCTTGACCAGAATTTTCCACTACTATCAGTGCCATCGGTATTGAAAGCTTCTCTCAGGTCCTCGCAAACTAGTAAGAAGTCCATATTCTGTTGATGACATTAATTCTTTTGCAGCCGATGCACGATAATGATCATGTCTGTTGTTCATCTATCTATTTTGAACAAAATCATTAACTGGAAGAAAAAGCATTTATGAATGCATTTAAGGTATCACATACAATCGGCATATTTTCATTTACATTTCCCATTTCACAGCTCGATTTGACTGTTTTCATGTGCATTTTCCATTTCACAGCTCGATTTGACTGTTTTCATACATATTTTCCATTTCACGCTCGATTTGATTGTTTTCATGTGCATATCCCATTTCACAGCTCGATTTGACTGTTTTCATGTGCATTTCCCATTTCACAGCTATATCAGACGAAGATGAATTATTGCATGCATGGAGAGAATCTAGCGTTTTGTCCATGAAGAAGCTTATCGATAAGATAAAAGCCCTCAAGGAAGAAGGGAAATGGGAAGCCTTTGTGGTTGCACTGGAGCGGGAAGGTAACAAGTTTCAGCCCTTCTTCCGACGTATAAATACTATTTACAATAAAGATGTTAAACACTTTTCATTTGAAAACCTCAAACGTTATTTCATGCGACTGAAAATTAACAAATACATGGGAAATATTTGTGGATTGGTCTTAAAGTGAGTGAAAGAGACTTTTAGATTATGGTAAAGGATCGACAATTAAATTTCGGGTAGGGGTGGGCGCTGGGATATATTTCCTAATCTCAAGATAGTTTATTTTTCATTCAACTAATATAATTAGTATAATATGTTCTTTTTTTGTAAATCAGAGCAAGAAAATCCGTCATGCCGACCCTCCCCCCCCCCATGAAAAAATCTAATATAAATTGCATATATATATATATATATATATATATATATATATATATATATATATATATATATATATAATTGTTTTAAACTAAATTTTAAATAATATATAGCATGCGCACTATGATTCTTCTTGTTCTCATTTGATTTGAATAAAATCGGATGTGCAACTTGATTCTGAAAGGTGCAAGGACGAAACCGAGCGAAACGCAAACAAATCCTGGTCAGACTGGTTTGAGGTCAACACTTCCTCTATTTTCAAGGACATCAACACAACATTCGTTGTCAACTCAAAGGTTCTTACACGCGCTAAGAGCACACACAATTTCCATCAAATCAATTACCAATTAAACATTCACGAAATTCTATTTCACACTTGCATGGTTGCTTCATATTTGTATGATTTATCGGTATGCTATTTCAAGCCATCGATCGGTATTTCATGCCACGTACTACCAAAACGTGGCCCTAACACCTACTGCATAAAATTATTCCTATTTGAAATGACGAAACACGTATACATGAGAATAGCCCAAGAATTACTATGATAGGAAATTAGGGTTGTTCCATCTTACGAAACTAATGTTGTCATTAAGTCTCGTGAATACTATGCGTTAAGACGTTTGCTTCTAGTAACTGGTTAATTAATCGTTTTGAGAAATATATTCTCAACATTGATTCCCCATAATCAAACAAATAATCACTAAAATCTAACAAAGCTATAAACAGAGAGGTAAATACAAATGGCATATACCCAAGGTTTATTGAAATATACATACATTTAATATGTTCTGATATACGTTTAACGCTCAGCCCTTGGTTTAGGTAACATATGAATATGTATTTCCTTAAATCGTTTTCTGATAACTGAAATATAAACTACATGTAGTCTGAACAAACTTAATGTGGTTTGAACAAGATCTCGGACTGTTTTTGTATCATTATTCGACATTGTTATTTGTTTGGTTAAGATGACTCATGTCCTGACTGGAAATTGATGCAAACTTTCTTTTGCGCGAAATATCTAGTGTAACTATGAGATTGTATAATTCAATAAAAATAAAGCATCTTTGAATTTTTTCTAACATAGAAATCATTGCTTCACTACTACAGTGTCCAGCTCACATCTTCCTTGCATCACGTACCTTACACTATTATATGCATCACGTACCTTACACTATTATATGCATCGCGCACCTTACACTAATATATGCATCGAGTAAGTTACACTCTTCTATACATCATGTACATTGCACTTTCTATGCATCATGTACGTTACACTATTCTATTCTGAACACGTTTATTCTCGAGAAAATAAACTTCCCTGCAATGTGACCATCATAAAGGGGGGACATTAATTTATGAAACTTTTTCCTTCTTCTTTGTCTCATCTTCTATACCCTAAACTCGAATCACTGCTTTTGTTTTATAAAATGATATTACTTTGGCAGGATATGAACGCATCGTCCAGGACTTGCGTGGAATACCTCAGGAAGATGTTTTGGAAAATAGAACATTAGTGCGGATTTTTGCCTCGCCCCTGATAAAACAAATTGACTCATACGAGATTGCACAATATCTGTACATGAACGGTGTTATTAGTCAATCTGATAAGGAAGTGATTGAAAGAAAATGTAAATATTATGGAAATATGCAAGGTGCTAGAGAATTACTGCTGTGTCTTCCTCATTGCTCTTCAAAATGGTTCGCACTGTTTTGTGATGCTTTGAAAGAGTACGGACACAATGACCTGTTTGAGTTGCTAAACCCAGAAACAACAGAGTCGACAGGTACATTCAACATACCAAGAATTACTAACGTTCCATTAAAGCAGATGTCTATGCAGTAATTTACGAAATATAAATAACTATTGTAACCTGTGCGTGATAGTTCTTGACTGTATTTTCCACCTCTCTCACGTAATCATTAAGCGTTATCGAATTCCAAAACAATGTGAAAGTACCTGAAAATTTTTGTATAAGACAGTATGATAATTAATATTAGAGACTGTATTTTCATGACATTATCTGCCGTAAAAACATACAACAAATATCTAGTCATTTATTAAATCAGTTTTTTGTTTTACCAACAAGTATGCGTATATCAAAGTTGTGAAGTTGATAAAAAAATATCTCTCTTTATATAAAGCCTTGTAAAATTTTTAATATAAGTCAGGAAAAGTCCTGTATCATCTTATTAAAGGTTCCAATGTTCACCTAAACACGTTGCAGGGTAGAATATACTCTCTAGTCTTTAACAAATATTTCGGAAGGTTCGTACAGAGTTAGGGTATCCTGGCACTAAATCTAATTTATGATGTATTTATAGGAAAAAACTCCAATGAAGCTGATTCCAGTTTATTCTACTTGACTCCTATCTTCAGTGAACCAGAAACAGCTGATAATGGTATCTATACTGTCACTTGGCATACATATTTTATATTCATTCAAGTATGAATACAACTACCATACATATTTTATATTCATACAAGCATGAATACAATTACTTTATATATTTTATATTCATACAAGTGTGAATACAATTACTTTGCATATTTTATATTTATACAGGTATGTGTACAGTCACATTGCATGCATATTTTATATTCATATAAGTATGTGTAGAGTCACTTTGCATGCAAATTTTATATTTATACAAGCATGTGTACAGTCAATTTGCATACACATTTTATATTCAAACAAAAGAAACACGGATCTTTGTCTCAACTTTTCTGACTAAGTCTACCACATTTTTCTTCCTCATTGTGAAGTGAAATGCTCTTTTCAAGCCAAGTAAGTGAATATTGCAAATGCTGGCTGCATAAGTGACTTAACCTTTTACATATAATGGAAGACTGCTCCTGTGGCCTAAGTAGTTACAGCGTCGCCTCGGATGCGGGAGGTCACGGGTAAGAACCCCGGCCAAGTCATAGCACAGACTTATAAAAGTGGTACTAACAGCAGCCTCGCTAGGCGCTCAGCATTAAGAGGTTAGTGTTAGGAGTGGTCGGCCTGGTGTCAGGATAATGTCTCTGGGTGGGACATTGTGCTACATGTCTGGACCATGACGCCCCAGTGACAGACATCACTATAAATTGCCACATTGCAGACACCGTAGCGATATGACTGAGAAATTGTTAAAGCTACGTTAAAACTTCAAATCACACACATCACACACACAGAATATATATATATATATATATATATATATATATATATATATATATATATATATATATATATATATATATATATATATATAAACGTATAAGTCTTCTAGGGGTTAAAGAGAGACCCAAAGGCAAAAAATGCATATTGCATGAAAATATACGACCTTTCCTAGAGAGTATATATAGTGATATCGTACAAGATTCCAGTGTATGACCAAAGGATTGGAGCCCCAGGGGCATAACACATGGACATCGTTAGTTTATAAAAAAAAAAAATTGTAACTTTCCATTAATGTAATTTTGTGAAAGATAAAATCATAATGCACTGCAAATGCGTGTGGAATTCTATAAAAATATAAAAAAAAAAAATAGGGGGTCACCTTGGATACTTCCCAACACCCTCACCGTGTTGGGGAAGTGGAAATTCTAAAAATTTGATACAAAAATAATTTCAAGCTCCCTATATATTAAGGGCAGAAAGCTTCATCCCATTGCTAGTTTTAGAGTTATGGGATTTAACATTACAAACAGAACGGAGTTTCCATGCTTATTCTTGGGCGGTTCTCAAACCACGTTTCATCCTGCTATTCATCGGATGTTTTGCCGATCTTGGCTTGTGTCGTGTGATGTATTTATCCGACTAGTGTTTGCCCTTGCTTCGACCAAAGGAATCACGCGGATAGGATTCAACATATTTTGCCGTTTTTGCGCCCAAACAAGACCGTGTTTATGGGTCACTGAGATTTGGTTGGATCACAAGGTTTCGTTAGAACACCAAAACATACTCCAGCTTGACACACTTCAATTAACATCCTAAATGAGACAAGGGCCAAGATGCCATTGATGCCCAAAAAGTTTCAGTTTGAAAGTTTTACATTGCACGCTTTCCACTCCCTCTGTTTCAAAGATACATACATTACATTCACAAATACGTCCATTATTACAATCGAGGTATGGAACACCGCGACAATTGCAACAGTAATTCAGTAGGTTGAGAGAGAGAGAGAGAGAGAGAGAGAGAGAGAGAGAGAGAGAGAGAGTTCCTTCTTATGGACCAAACGGGTTGTTATGTTTAATTTTCAGATGTGCATCAGAGTTTGTCCATTGAATCCCCAGGTAATACACTAGATAAGATCAGAAGGAAGGAGGATAAACTAAAAACAGAAAAAGAGCTACTTGAAAGCATTAAGGAGCTGAACATCACGATCGCAGGCTTAGAAGAAAGCTTAAATGGATCTTCTTTCAGAAGTATTTTTTAATTATTATTATTAGTTCTTGTATTGCTATTAAAGGAAGCGATTGGGATAAGTTACATGTTCTTGCCACTTAGAAATGACTCCCCTATAACACAAATACTTATAAATATTATAAAAATATGGCATGCTTACATAAAGATTCCAGAAAAGAAAAACAGGTACAGTTATCAGTAAGAAAAAATATTTAAAATTAAATCAAAATTTAATTAAAAATTCTAAAAAGAAAATGAAAAGTAAATGACACTGTGGAAATTGCAGTAACTAATTTCCACAGATGAATCCAAAAGGTGTTCCATTAATATTGAAATAGAACCACGTCATGCTTTTGATAATGTTTGCACCTCGAAAAGCATTTGCTCATTTTGACCATTGTTGATGTGTGACTTCCATATAAAAAGCAATCAATTCCAGGTTCTGCTTATTATATTCGCTGTACAAAAATATAATATTTATTCACCGTACCATGTATGCATTATGTACAAGACTGCATTTTATATTTTATACAAATCGTGATGAATATAGAGGAAAATGGACAAGATTTATGTTCTATCCGTTAATAATTCTTAAGATTGGTCAAAGCAATAAACAACATTATTATTACAATCGTCAGATAGTGTGTATCTAACAGGTGTTTCTTATATAATAGGTGTTTTTATTACATGTACATTTTTACTCCGTTAATTTGTGCAGCATTTTTCTATACTGCACGGCTTCATATTGCCCGACACAAGTGTCTAAAAATAGTATTGTATATAAGGAACTACTTTGTAAGCAAACCATGCACGCTCATGTAGTAAAAGCTGTATCTTTTGGTTTATTAGATTTGTTTGTGGATGAACTAAACAAGCAGTTTCGTCCATTTGAAAGAAGAGATGATAAAGTTAATAATGTGGACAAGTTCAATGAGTCACAAATAAAACTTACAAACAAGCAAACGAATGAATGTGATATTCGCAATGTCCACAATAAATGTAAGAGACGCATCAATTGAAAATACTATTCTGGTCATTTAAACAGTTCTTTAGTAGAAATATTCGTACCTTTTCGCAAATAGAATGGTTCAGACTATGATCCGTGCTGTGTAGGGACTATAAATATTTATGGCACCTTGTGAAAGGAAACAGCTTCCAGTTCGGTGTCGATTGTCTGTCTTCATTTGATTGTTTCTCAGCAATCAAACCCTTCGCTAAACGCTCTAAAATGAAACAAATATGACAAGATTCTATCATCAAAGTGTAATGTATTTTAGCCGGAACAGCTGCAGGTTATGTGCTATTCTTTGAAGAAATACATATTCCTTCTTGCATTAATTGCATATATATAGTTAAATGGGACATTGTTTTGTAAATATTGTTCACATTATCATTCGAGGATCAATTACTATTTTTTATTTCCGAACGCACGTTGCAATTCTTTACTTATGTACAATTTACATGGTAATTGCTGCAAACTATTGAAATGAAACAAGTCGCAGGTGTCTTGTGCATATTTTCGCACACACAGACAGACAGACAGACACACACACAAACAGACACAGACAGACACACACAAACACACACACATACATACATATATATATATATATATATATATATATATAGAGAGAGAGAGAGAGAGAGAGAGAGAGAGAGAGAGAGAGAGATTCATTTACCATTGATTTATTTGCAGATGATATTAACATTTTAATCCTTTATGTGCTTTTGTCTAAGGAACTGAATCAAAATGGTATACATCGATCATTAGTTAATCTTGTGCCACATCTAAGACCATTTTTGTTCGCTTTTCCAAGGTCAAGAAGAGTTTCAAAGAGAGACAACAGGCAAGAAAGAGCAGATAGATATTGGTGTTGAATTGAGTATTATTATTGCTGAAAAACTGAAACCAATTCACGAAGAACTTGCTGCATTAAAATCAGAAATTGAATCAATGAAGAGACAGTGGGTACCGTCTTCGCATCCAAGAAGATGGCTGTATAGGTCTGAAAATGATCCCATGTCAAGTTCTGGGTATAACTCTTCAAGCCACTACCTACCTTCTTCGCATCCAAAAAGAATGCTGAATAGGTCTGAAAATGATTCCATGTCAGGTTCTGGGTATAACTCTTTAAGCCACATCCTTCCTTCTTCGCACCCAAGAAGATGGCTATATAGGTCTGAAAATGATCCCATGTCAGGTTCTGGGTACACCTCTTCAAGCTACCAAGTACCGTCTTCGCATCCAAAAAGTTGTTTGTATAGGTCTGAAAATGATCCTATGTCAAGTTCTGGGTATAACTCTTTAAGCCACTACCTACCTTCTTCGCATCCAAGAAGATGGCTATATAGGTCTGAAAATGATCCTACGTCAAGTTCTGGGTACACCTCTTTAAGCTACCAAGTACCGTCTTCGCAGCCAAAAAGTTGTTTGTATAGGTCTGAAAATGATCCCATGTCAAGTTCTGGGTACACCTCCTCAAGCCATCAAGTACCGTCTTCGCATCCAAAAAGTTGTTTGTATAGGTCTGAAAATGATCCCATGTCAAGCTCTGGGTATACCTCTTCAAGCCACCAAGTACCGTCTTCGCATCCAAAAAGTTGTTTGTATAGGTCTGAAAAATGATCCTATGTCAGATTCTGGGATATAACTCTTCTAGCTACTATATGGCCACTTCCTGTTCGTTAGATACCAATTTCTAGCGAACCACTTCAAGAGCGCTATATATTTCTTGGTTGAAAACGTTATATTTTGTTTTTGTTGTTGTAGTAAAAATAATAATTTTGCCTTAATTGTATAGTTTTTAATGCGAGTACCAAAATGTTTTGACAATATTCATTTGCACGTACATCTGTGCACCTATCTGTCCATCTGTTACCTTTTTATTTCCTGACAATAACTATAGCTTAACAAAATATATCTTTACCAAACTTTGTGACTGCTTGTAATTGGGATAATGAATAAACCTTTTAATGTAGGGGTCAAAGGGGGGTAGGTCAAGGCTACTGTGTGACCGAAAGAAACAAAAATCGTTTTCTCACAATAACGTCAGGTTTACATGGCAAACCTAGACTTTGTGGATGATTTGCATGTGGGGCAAGGAAGAATCCTATTGATGCTGAGGGCAAGGAAGAATCCTGTTGATGCTGAGGGCAAGGAAGAATCCTATTGATGCTGAGGGCACAAAATTTGTAGATCAAGGCCGCTTTGACTGAAGGAATAAAAGTTGTTTCTGCAGAATACATTTAGTTATAGATTACAGATCCAGACTAACCTTTGTGGATAGTTTGTATTTAGGAGAAGGAAGAAACTTGTCGATTGTGAGGTTCATAGGTCAAAGGCCAAGGTCAGGGTGACTTATAAATGAAAATTACCTCTTCACTATAAGTCTGATTCTCGACCTTGTATCTTCACGAAATTTGTTGGTCGCTTATACTCTGGGTAAGAAAAAAACTTATTGATCTTGACGACAAAGATAAAAGGTTGTGGTCACCGTGAATGAAAGGAGGAGATTGGCTTTATATTTTAACATTCGTTCAGGAACGTGTAACTTAAAAAAAAAATTGTGAAGGGCTTGAACTTAAGGATAGAAAAACGCCTATTAATTTGGAGGTCAAATATGCAATGCATGGTCAGTTTAACTCAAAGAAAATAAGTTATGTAAAATAAAATAACTGTTGTTCTAGATTTAGTTCTTGGACCTAATTCTGCGGATGGTTCGGACTTTGGGTAACATGGAAACCTAAAGAGTTTGAGGTCTTCAGGTTAATGTCAAAGGCACGGTAAGTATAATAAATTTTTTATATCATAAATAAATTGCTATGTTAAAAAATCAAGATACGACACGCTACAGAAATTGATTATGCAAGATCATTTAGTTTCCTGGTTTTGTCTTTGTAGATGTACCTGGCTTAACAAGATAGGGGAAAATATTTTTTCGCAAAGGTTAGTTTAAAACTTGTACATTACATAATAATGTATAACAATACACTATAATAATTGCAATCCAGTAGTAGCTGTGTGGCGACAGCTATAAAAGAAAGACGGTTTCAGGTTTAAACATGCAGGCTTTTTCTGAGACTTCATGCTGATTTTTCTCAGTTACGTTGAGCTATTTAGTAGCTTTCATTCTTCTAAGTAAGGTATTTAATAAACCGCCGCACACAGCTCATAAATAATTAGTTGTTTGTGACCTATAATTTTTGAGGTCAGCAGGTTAAAGGTTAAGGGCATGATTAGTCTAATAAGAAAATAATGGTATTGTTTAATAAGTTTTGTTCAAGACTGCATACGTTGACGAAAGACCAAAGTAACTGAGACCTGTTGGTCAACAATCTCCAGACTCAGCCATACCCTTCTTAGTGCCTACCAAGAGGGCGGTGTGTATATGTTTGAAATTAACCTATAATTTCATCTGACTTTGTGGAGTTGGACATACCTGAAAATCGTATAAACATTTGAAACTGAGTTTCAACTTCAAATTTTGTCTAAAATCAGTCACAAATGACTTAATTTTTGAAACGTCACTTTTGATTGTCTGCGAATGTACTCTCACACTCAGACTTTATCTGAGAGTTGTATGCTGTCTGGGTCTAGAGGGGTTGACAACACTAGGTAAGTGAGGCAGGGAAATATGCTGTCTGGGTCTTGAGGGGTGGGCAACAATAACTCAGAGAAACGTGGAATTATGCTAA
This sequence comes from Megalonaias nervosa, assembly GCA_016617855.1. Taxonomy (NCBI): domain Eukaryota; kingdom Metazoa; phylum Mollusca; class Bivalvia; order Unionida; family Unionidae; genus Megalonaias; species Megalonaias nervosa. Next base: position 50,124 of record JAECUM010006285.1, on the reverse strand, counting down.
TTTGCAAGTGACATGCAGCTTTTGCATCAGGAAATACATACATACAGGCAAAGAAAAAGATTCGGGCAGTGCGCTTAACATAGCATTGATATAAATATATTTACGAAGGGGGAGTGTAGGTTGAATTTACTTTAGGCAATGATTTTCTTGAAAACAATATTATTAACCAAAGTTAGTTACTTCATTGTTTCTGAATTGATGGGTCGATTTGTTGTTGTTGTTTTGGGGGTTTAACTCCATTTTTCAAAACCTGGTAATAACCATCGACCCACGGGAAGCTACTCGCAAACCCACGCGGACAGAGATGAAATGGCATTGATCGCTAAAGGTGAGTACTTTAGACCACCTGGCCACCCGGGGACCCAGTGGGTTGAGCCACCCGCAGACCCAGTGGGTCGATTTAGATAACAAGTTTAATAACAAATTGCCTAAACACTGATAATTTATTTATCACAGTCAGTGTGCACATGAAACCACTCATAATTTGGATTTTTGACGGTCCGGAAAGATATATACATGAAATACCAACCTCCAAAATTATGGGGAATTAGGCAACTAGAGCTAACGTATCAGAAAATTCTGCAGGATAATGAAAAATTCTTAAAATCATTGTATTCGGAAAAAAAATGTAAAAATCGCATTTCCTATTGATAATTTTTCACTATGCAATTAGAGAAAAATAGATTGGCTTTACAAGTTAAAACATATTTTATACAGTAATGGTTTCAGTTATATTTGGCAAAATCCATTTTCCATTGTTCAAGAAGATTTCAGCTGAATATTTAAATACAGATTTTCAGATTATTTTATACACAAGTGGACGATGGGTGTTGTATATAGTTACAAAATTAATACTGAACAGAGATTTTAAAAACTGTCATTTTGAGAATGATTTACAAAATGAGACATAATGAACGCATAATATTAATTTGACAAAATTTTTAAAAATTTCTGCTCATGTGCTAACGACAGAAAAAAGTAGGTATCTTCCAATACCAAAAAGAGGTTTTGCGATTTCTGTCCTATACATATTAAGAAATTGAAGATCAATATAATTGCATTACATGATCTCCAGTGTACGTCTTGAAAAAGAAATATTCTGATAAATACTTTTTTTGGGTTAAGCAAGTTTATTAAAATTGTGACAACGTTTGAGAATACAGATGGAAAGGTAGTGCAGTATCCAGGTAAATATCAATTGTCATCTTATAAAAAGAGAAATACTGATGTGTCCATTATATATTAAGAGGTTATTTCTATCATTATGTACTTATAAATTTACAGATTTTAAATAAGGATTTCGATTAGTTAAACATTAGAAGATATTAGTATTTTACAACAACAAAAATAACCTTTACGACGACATTTTTAGGTTTCTATATTTAGCCAGCTATATTTATTAGTATGTAAAAACAAAGTCTGAAAGATATAAGATCACAAAATTTTAGTCTTTTTTGTCTTCACAAAACAAGAACAAGCCAATCACTGAATGCCCTGAGTTAAACAAAACTGCAGCTTACCTTCATCAAGAATAAAATCCTACAACCTTACAGTTCCGTTAGAAGTATGTGATTTCCATTTCATTCCAGTATTGCACATTTGGATTAGAATTTCACACAGAAGTGTCCAAAGATTAGTTCATATTTATGAAAGAATATAAGGACAAATGTCACTCTCTGCCATAACAACAAACAGAAGAATATCCAGGGAGGAATCAATCTATGATCGTGCTGTACCAATTATCAGGATAATGTACACTGATACAGTCATCCACAGTCATCCACGAGTACTGCAAATTACCTACAACGGTACATACCTAGAGATACAGCTCTATTTTGCTGGCCGTACCTGTCCCCCTCCTCCCTTCCACTCTCCTGAAAAAACAAAAACAATACACATCTCATGGTATCCGGTACTTAACACCGGTAACTTTCACTTTCTCAAGGCTAAATGTTATCACGCGCAGCTAAATTGGCGATTGTCATATCCCTCTTTCTGTATGCTTGTGAAACATGGACGCTCACATCAGATCTACAAAGAAGGATTCAAACATTCGAAATGAGATGCTAACGCAAGATCTTGGGCATCTTATACATTGACCATGTAACCAACGAAGAAGTCCACAACGGGATCCAACGAGCCATTGGATCCTATGAAGACCTCTTGACCACTGTAAAGAAATGCAAACTAAAGTGGTACGGTTATGTCTCAAGATCATCTGGACTGGCAAAAACAATCTTGCAAGGCACTGTGCGATGGTGCAGAAGAAGTGGCATACAGAAAAAGAGGTCGAAAGACAACATTAAGGAGTGGACAGGCATGGGATTTGGAGATTCCCAAAGGGCAGTAGAGAACAGGGAAAGATGGAGAGAATTGGTTGTAAAGTCAACTGTGGTGCCCCAACGACCTCTTGGGTTAAGGGATTGACGATGATGATGATGATGATGATGATGATGATGATGAAATTGGCAGGAAAGTTCCTGTAGATCTCCAAAATGACGTATCAGTGAAAACATGTGTACATGAGCGGTTTCCATTCTACTGATGACGTATTTACTTATTTGTAAGTGTAACTGTTGTCAACAATAGTCAAACAAAATAACTCTATTAATTCTTGAGTTTCGTCATTACTTTCTTATACAAAAACTATCTTGTAATCAGATGTATATAAGTATTTTGTACTTCATATTTTATGGTGTTCATGAAGTCATGAACCTTGGAAATCAGTTACACATTATGCACGATTAGTTTCCCATCGCAGTGCGTACACGATATTCAAGCTATATGACTTCATTAACACTGTAAAATTTGAAGATCAATCCTTAAATGAGTCAATGCCACAATCTTACGTATAACCAACCATATGTAATATGTTCGGGCAATGCCCGTCTTGCGTACCATATGTACTCGCGTATAAATCGCTTAACAGTTAAAGCAAACAAGAAAGATCCTGATCTGCCGTAGCATAATGCTTCTGCAGATCAGGATCTATGTTTTTTTGTTGTACGGATTACTCCTAATAAATTACAGAGACACAAATTTGCCGGCGCATTATGCGACGGCAGATCTGTGTCTGTGCAGTTTGCAGTTAAAATCACCTTAAAAGAGAGTACATATGGTTTATACTTTTTATATTCAGGTAATCCCACAGACTTACGTACAGCCGGCCATAAGTTTCATGTTCGGACACATTCTTATGTGTACCCATACGCTGTATGTTCAGACAATGTCAGATTATATACTTATATTCTTATATAGATATATACATGTATTCAGTCACGATTTTTAAAAGGGTTAAGAAACAAAGCATTTGTAGATTGTTGGGTAATGCATATGCAAACTTTGTTCACAAAAATACAGTTTCCCTGTACTTTACCAAAACTTACTTTGACATAAATCCCAGGCATATTTAAGTTATGTATGTATGTATGTATGTATGTATGTGTGTGTGTATGTATGTATGTAGTGTTATTATGGCATCAAATATATCAGGCCATATTACCCCAAAATGGCATGGAGCTTCAAGAACTGAGTACTAATTTCAATTACTTCAAGTCATTAGTTTTCATACGCATCATATACATACCTTTACAACTCAAAATGTGACATCAATATTCATAGACAATGAGTGCGACAAACAATTGATTTAAATATTCATAGACAATGAGTTCGGACAATTGATTTAAATATTCATAGACAATGAGTTCGGTCAATTGATTTAAATATTCATAGACAATGAGATCGGACAATTGATTTAACTATTCATAGACAATGAGTTCGGACAATTGATTTAAATATTCATAGATAATGAGTTCGGACAAACAATTGATTTAAATATTTATAGACAACGAGTTCGTACAATTCATGTATAGACAACGAGTTCGTACAATTGACTTAAATATTCACAGACAATGAGTTCGGACAATTGATTTAAATATTCATAGACAATGAGTTCGGACAATTGATTTAAATGTTCATAGACAATGAGTTCGAACAAATGATTTAAATAATCATAGACAATGAGTTCGTACAATTGATTTACATATTCATGGACAATGAGTTCGTGCAATTGATTTAAAGATTCGTAGACAATGAGTTCGTACAACTGATTTAAAGATTCAATTGATTTAAATATTCATAGACAATGCGTTCGTACAATTCATGTATAGACATTGAGTTCGTACAATTGATTCAAATATTCATAGACAATGCGTTCGTACAATTCATGTATAGACATTGAGTTCGTACAATTGATTTAAATATTCATAGACAATGCGTTCGTACAATTCATGTATAGACATTGAGTTCCTACAATTGATTCAAATATTCATAGACAATGAGTTCGTGTTAAATACGAAAATATACAATACAATGCAGCTTTGCTGCAAAGCCAAGTAATCCAGTAAGTTTAATTTGCGATGTCCAGTTGTCCAGTAAGTTTAATTTTATGTACGTAAAACTCAGTCGATAATGCTCAAAATGCATGTAGCACAAAGTGTATGGGGAGAGGGTACCTGATGAAAGGGATGGAGATGTATTCGAAGTTTGATTTTTCTATAGATAGGTAAAAAGTTAAAACAAAACTTATACATGGCCCTAATTTAAATATAGGCATGGATTCATGCATCCTATTTCATCAGCATCCATACATTCTAGAAATGTTTCGGGTTTCTTTACAACAGAATTTGATGTAACTGAGACACTCAAAGCCTCATTGTTCATTAAAATAAAAAGAATTAAATGGTGCAGATCTTACTGTACCATGTAAATGGGGCAGAAAACAAAACAAATTTGCCGTCTTTATGCTGTTTCATTGACTAATTGGCAGTTCTAAGTATGGAATAACCAACTAATGAAGAGTTTCTCGACGGACCTTTAGGAAAAGTTCAATAATGTTGCTCGCTCCTCCCCCCTACTATCGTTTACATTTAAGAAACAAAGTTGCAAAAGTGTGCGAAAAATTAGCACCAGCCGGCATTTATTTTACCTTTTCTTGATGGAAAATAAGCACCTTCCGGCATTTATTTAACCTTTTTCTTGATGGAAAATTAGCACCAGCCGGCATTTTTTAACCCTTTTTCTTGAAGATGGAATATTAGCATCAGCAGGCAATTTCCCCTTTTCCTTGGAGATGGAAAAATTGCACCAGCCGGCAAGATTTCCCTTTTTCTTGGAGATGGAAAATTTGCACCAGTTGGAATTTTTCCACTTTTTCTTGGAGATGGAAAATTAGCACCATCAGGCATTTGTTCTCTTTTTCTCTTTTTCTTGGAGATGGAAAATTAGCACCAGCCGACATTTTCCCCTTCTTTTTGGTGATGGAAAATTAGCACCAGCAGGCTTTATTTCCCTTTTTCTTGGAGATAGAAAATTAGCACCAACCGGCATTTTCTCCCTTTTTCCTGGAGCAGGAGAATTATAAATATTACACATAGGAAGAAAGCTAGCAAATCCATTGCATCCTTTAGTTTGGGACAACTCTGTCTCCATTTTCTCTGGTATCCAAAAATACTTGAAAGGAACGAATATTTATAAAAGAAATATTTTTCTGACAACAAAACATGTGGTTTCATCCCATCGTGCTTTTTACTTCCTTTCAATTAATTAAATTGTTTAGTGAAATACTTTTCATTTAAATCAAAATATTTATAAATAAACACAAACGCTCATCAATAGAAAATGAGATGAAGCAATGTGCCTTAGTTACAAAACGTAACTAGCATTGTCTTGAGTTGAATCATTTTCTAAGCAAACTCAGTATTATATTCTTCACTAACGCAAATTGTCAGTAATATGACGTAACTTGTTTGGAAGACATGAGATAGAGGGACTGACAATGAGACACAATCAAAGCGTCCGTTGGACTGACCATTGGACACAATACACAGCTTACATCGGACTGACTATTAGACACATTACAAAGCGCACATCGGACTGACAATTAGAAATGATACAATGCGTACATCGAACTGACAATCAGACACAATACAAAGAGTACATCTATCTGACAATGAGACACAATACACAGCGTACATTGGACTGACCATTGGACACAATGCAAAGAGTACATTTATTTCACAATTAAACACACTGCAAAGTATACATCGGACTGACAATTGGACATAATACACAGCGTATATCTGAATCACACACAATAAAAAGCGTACATCGAACTGATAATTGGATTCAATACAAGCGTGCATAGGACTGACATTTGGACACAATACACAGCTACCATCGGAATCAGACACATTACAAAGCGTACATCGACTGCAAATATACATAATACAAAGCGAACATCAGACTGACAATTAAACACAATACAAAGCGTGCATAAGACTGACAATTAGACACAATAGAAAGCGTATATCACACTGACAATTCGACACAATACAAAGCGTGCATAGGACTGACAATTAGACACAATAGAAAGCGTATATCACACTGACAATTCGACACAATACAAAGCGGGCATAGGACTGATAATTAGACACAATAGAAAGCGTAGATCACACTGACAATTAGACACAATACACAGCATACATAGGACTGACAATTCGACACAATAGAAAGCGTATATCACACTGACAATTCGACACAATACACAGCGTACATAGGACTGACAATTCGACACAATAGAAAGCGTATATCACACTGACAATTCGACACAATACACAGCGTACATCGGGTTTTATAACTTTTCTTGTTAGGAGCTCAGTATTTCAATCTCTGATTATATAGTCTGTTTTAAAGTTTCAAAAGAATTGTTCCACACATAAGATGACTTTATATGTTGGAATATTTATATAAGTCCTGACGTTCCAAAATACCGTTGTTTAGAGGCTTTTGATGAAACTGACGATTAGACTTATTGAAAGTAAGCATTTTGTTTTGTTTGACGACTGAAACAACTGAGCTTTGGTGATTTTTTTGGGCATTACCAAATAATATTGATCACACTGAAAGCTTTGATCAAATTGGTTTTGATTAGTTTAACAAGCGTCCCGTTATTCATGATATCCCAATGAAAGACACACCTGTGATTGAAACAAGTCAAATAAATATGGCTAGGTGATAGAAAAGAATCAAATAAATATGGCAATGTGATAGAAATGAGTCAAATAAATATGGCTATGTGATAGAAAAGAGTCAAACAACTAAGGCAATAACAACGTATGTATAACTTACTCAAGAATGGTAGTAGATGAGTGTACAAGTGATTATTTAGATGTCATTGTAGATGGTTTGAATAGATGGTTTGAATTGCGTCAGAACGTTGGTGTTCGTGATTTTGAAATCACATTGCATTGATTTTCATGGTACATTCCTAGACGAGTACCTGGTTACCCGAGGCAACATCTATTAAAAAATAAAAATTGTGGAGAGCTGATAAAAATATTTGAATTTACAACTAGCATCAGAAAAGACGCAGCTGAAGCAATGAATTACACAATTAATTGCTTACGAGAGGCTATGAAAATTGGTAAACATATTCTGAAGAAATTGCATAAATTCTTTGAGATAGTATAACATATTATTTATGAACAGGAACAATAAAGAAATATTCATACAAATTAAACCATTTTTTAGAGGTCTGGCAAGAAACAAACATTAAGGAGAAGAAGGCCAATAAATAGATGTCACAACTTAACGGCCCTTTTCATGGCCTTCAAGAAACTTAAAACACCTTTCCCACTATCTCTTGTGTGAGATAGTATAGTGTGTGTGTGTGTGTGTGTGTGTGTGTGTGTGTGTAATGGTGTAGTATCGTGTCTATGATCACTTCCTACCTTTAATTGTTATTATGTATGTATGTTTGTGTGAGAGTGTATTTATGTCATCCTCCATCTTTTACAACGTGCCCCCTTCTGTGTGGTAGTATGTTTGTGTGAGTGAGTGTATTTATGTCATCCTCCATCTTTTACAACGTGCCCCCTTTCGTGTGGTAGTATGTTTGTGTCAGTGAGTGTGTTTATTTCATCCCCCATCTTTTACAACGTACCCCCTTTTGTGTGGTAGTATGTTTTTATGTATGTAAGTCAAATGATCACGTATTAACACTTATACCCTTTCCGTTAGATAGTACGGGTGTATGTTTGGATCGGACAAAAAAAAGAAGCGTGTGTCTTGAAGATTAATAGCCTATGGGTCTTGAAGACTTACAACGTATGGGTTTTGAAGATTAACAACGTTTGGGTCTTTCACATTAAATAGTGAAAACGTATGGGTCTTTAACACTCACAACTAGGTTTTTCACTTTAAAGGGTGAAGCGCTTAAGTCTTGAAGATTCGCAACTAGGTTTAACACTTTAAAGGGTGAAGTGCGAGGGTCATGAGGATTAAACTAAGGTTTTCACTCTTTTGAAGAGATCATCAATGAAGAAGAAAAAAAAAATAAAAATGATGATGTAATTCAACAGTGTATTGGTAAATATATATTCGTGGTTTATTTTCATAACGAATACTTATATACGTACATCTACTATTGGGGCATAATAATCATAGTATACAGTGTCATAAACCGTCTTGTATGGCTTAAATCTAAAATGAAAAGATTAATACACATATGTATACATTGAATATATATTGATCAGCTGTAAAAAAAAAAAGTTAGGTATTTATGTATAGATTATTCTCACTCCGATTGTTATTGTCGGTGGCAGAAATATATAATGTGAATTCAGTCATATATTTACTTACAGATAAAGCAGTTTTTCATTGTAATTTAGAAGACTGTCATTTTATTTAGGTAGTATTTGGTAGCTGGTTAATTCAGCACATTGTTCAGTGGAGCAGAAAGAGGTTATCTGTTAGCAAATATAAGTTTTTACTTTTATTTTGTAAACTTCATAAATAAAGGTACATCTTGAATGAAATGAAATCAAACAATATTAAACATAAAAAGCGAGAGATGTACTTCTGTCTAAAATCAATACAAAAATGTGTTTTCTTACTTTTTCTTTCCCCTTTTTTATATTTTATTTTTGTTTTGCATGTCCAGGTATTCAAGTACACAATGTAATCGCACGAGATATTCACTTTCATGTGAATTAAACTGACTGGTGTTATGCTTTTTGGAGACTAAACCTGTTTTAAATATATTGTTAATTAACACAGTCTAACAAAAAAGAAAATGCTTGTCATTACAATTCACCGAATTATATTAAACATATCTTATAGATCGTTATTCATACTAATTTTGTAATTCAATATCCTTGTGTTTTCTAGATAAGTGTCAATTTGCATAGTCCATAAAAAGTCATTCGATGCAGTTGTAAGATGTGATCTACAGCTTTGAATTTAATCTTGTATATAAACAGAGATATTTAAATATAATATACACATATTGATTATGAATACACTTGTTTTATTCATTCTACAATATGAACCTAGCTCGACTGGAGAAGAAATTAATGCTTTTGTCACTGCCAGCAATATTTTGCATGGATGAAAGAAATACAGAGTTTTGTTTGATTGTTGTTCCCTTGAAAGAGAACAAATAGAATCGATAACTCAACTGGATATGATTACCGATTTATACATATACTTTAAATTAATTCAATACCAGTTCTCAATTATAAAATAAAAAATTTACAAAGCGATTTTCAACTCATGCATGGCGAAATGGAAAGGGCAAATGAGAATATGTTGAGGATTCTAGACTGTTAGTATTCCAGACTACTCAAGCATTGTCACGGATACATTTGAAATATTAGTTCATTGAATCCGTCGTAGAAGAACATTGAAGAATGATATAGGTAATTTATACTATTTTTGGTCTTTAATGACGGCTCTCCTTTCACAATGGAATGTCGCACAAAGATGTGGACCGATAACAACAAATAAGGAAAGTGGTAATTTAATGATCACCTCACTTTCCCATTATAATGTTCCTGAATTTGACCACTCACTTGTATATACAGTTTGTGTGTAGATGCATGATGAGAACTGGCCAAGTTCGATGAGTGCACATTTCAAAGCGCACAGGAAACATGGAGGCCAGTGGACTTGAAACTTATTCTTCATACGCACATTTTTGATTATGATCCACCTTTTAGACCTAGGTGGACAACACAAATTGTATTAGTTCGATGCTACAATAGGTTTTCGAAAGGTATAGGTACAAATTTACAATTCAAATATATATAGTTGGTCTGAGAATATCATGTCAAAAATTTAATCAGCATTTTAATAGCTTGAAATTGCAATTAATGTTTACTTTATGTAGACAATGTGAAGATTTAAGTCCTTCCTTTAAGTCATCGAATCTATATAACGACCAAGTATTAACTACGCCTAAACTGGTCTTACTGCTACAATGAACACGTACCATAATTTGAACATAAAACGGAGACATTCTTATAAACTAGCCAGATTTATAGATGAAGATTTTGTTACAGACAAGAAGTTTACTTTACAAGTTTAAAAATTTCATGGAGACAACAGCGACTATGTTTATGATTATTTTTATTAAAGTAAAGGACAAGGTCGGACGAGGACCGATTTTGGCCTACAAAAGAGCTGTTAATGTAAGTGCTTGTATGAGTAACAGTTCCATAATGACTACATGTTAATTGTAGCATATATACCTGCGATATATTTAAACACTGAAAAAAAAACATTCAATTTTGTTCCTAAATACTCGTCAAAAGCCTCTAGATTTGCCATATTTCTGCTTCTTTCAAAGTCTTTAAAAACTACCAGCTCAATCAAGAACATTTTTCTCCTTGACAGAATACACTTATTAAAAGGCATGCAGCACATATCCAACGGAGGAATATATTCCTTTTGACATTTTCCTGTTCGTGATTTGGGATATTCTTAAGCACAAAATCTGAATAGTGGGATTAGGGCAGCTAACTATGCAAGAGGCTCATGAAGGAGGTCGACTCACAACTGCTACAACAACAAGCATCTTATAATTCTTCACACCTGAAATATTGCTGATTTCCAAGGTTAATTGTTTAATTAATGAAAGCGAATTACGTTTCTTCAATTTTTGTGTATATCTTTGCATGATTACAGAAAGACAAAAATGTTATTATGTCAGTCTTAAATTCAATGACATATTACCTTGTTTATTTCAAGTACAAGGGTTTATGAATATAATCTATATGCTATAGAGAGTAATTGCTGATGTTGATATCTGGACATTTATAATAAAATATCCTTAATTTCAGAGTCATTTAACTTAACATTGGAAGAAACAGGTTGCTGGATATAATATATGGTGTGTTGCAATGTACCTAACTCAACATTTTAATGTTACCATTCCCATTTGTCCCCATAATCTTTCGATCCTATTTCCCTACAAACATTTCCCCATATATTTTTGTCCCCATAATACCACCCCATAATAACGTTACGGATACAATATCTGCAGCTGTGGCCAAGATGTGTAGAGTACGCACTATCGATGCCCCAGTGTAACCATTACACATTTTGAGTACGATCTAAATTATTTTTATCCTTAAGGGAAACATAGTCTGTTTTCAAAATCTCCTCGTCGCATTATGCTTTAGTCACTGTTTTAGTCCTCAACGTGCTTTCCCATAAATGTAATAAACAAGACGAACCGGGCAATCTTAGTGAATTTTTGGTGGTTAGATGATTGTTTTAAACAGTTTCCATTGGTTAAAACTTATACATTGGTCAGCTTAGTTTAAAACTGACTTTGGGAGAAAGGCAGCTTTAAGATGGATTATCAAACGGGACACACCTGGATGAAAGTATATCCTGCATATACAACAAGCCACACCTGCACCTTGTTGGACATTGAGATTAAAACGGAAAGCATGACAAGTGAGATTTTTGATGCCTCTTCTCTACGCCGTCTTTATAATCTGGAACAAAATATCTTATTTCAGGTGAGTCTTGATCGTTCCTCGTTTATTGCTGTCCAAAATGTTTGATCTTCATTACTAACTAGTATATGTAATATAGTTCCTAATCAAGAAATGCCTCTTCTTTCTATTTCACCCCACCATCAAACACAAAAACTTAACTCTGTTTCCACTTGCCCTGCAAAACAAATACTTAACTCTGTTTCTTCGCCCCGAGACACAAGTACTTAATTCCGTTTCCACTTGCCATGAGACAAAAGTACTTCACTCTGTTTCCCCTTGCCCCGATACGTAAGTACTTAACTTTGTTTCCCCTTTTACTGAAACACAACTAATTAACCCTGTTTCCCCATGTCCTGTAATACAAGTACTTCTGTTTCCCCTGCCATGAAACACAAATACTTCTCCCTGTTTGCCCTTGCCCTGAAACATAAGTACTTTTCTATGTTTCCTCCGCCCTGAAACACAAGTATTTTTTTTGGTTTCCCCGTGCCTTGAAACACAAGTATTTTCCCTGTTCCTCCGTCCCCAGAAAGACAATTATTTGTCCCTGTTCCCTATGCCCTGAAACATGTACTTCAATACACCTAAACTTACTTTATTCATTCTTTTGTTTTGCTTTCTAATTTGTTTTTCTAAACTCGTTGAATATAGATTTTTTCATTTGAGAGAAATTATATAGTTCTGGCCCAATCCGCGGTACTGAAGTTCTATTTATTGTAGAGAACAACTATTTGATTTCATTATAACAATGTCTGCTCAAATTGTCAAGTTTCACTGGTTCATCAAGAGTAGGGTAAAATCAAAGGAAACCCTTTACTCATAGCTTCTATCGAACTTCAGGATTTATAAACATAGATTTATGGAAAACAACGTTCCAACAATTCCCATAGCAAATTTTAATTGTTACCCTTTTCAGATAACACAGTAAAGAAAATTGTAAAGGTACTAAATTGACGAGAAATTTTCAGTGAACTTCTAAAGGCAAAGTACAAAATTTCAGCAAGTCTTGGTGATAATTACCATGTATCGATAGACTACCAAAAAAAAAAAACTACCTGTATCGGCGTTATGGTCTGTATTTTTCTTATATGCCTAAGCCATCATCAAGTTTATCGCAGAGGATATTTTTGCATTGACAGTTGGTATTCACTCTCAGATTGCTGTAGTCACTGATTAGTTTAAACGAACTCTTTCCTACTCGTGCAACTTTTGCAAATCAAAGAAACGTTATGAAGCCGTACACTTGCTTACAGTTGCCGTACATGATGCCGTACACTTGCTTACAGTTTTTTAAATTCGGTGTCTACTTTTGAAATGTCACCAGTAGTACTTGTGTTATTGCGAGCGTGAATAATGTAACCCAAAATAATACTACTACCACTAATCGTCATCACTATCACCTTCTGCTTCCATCTGAAGTATATTACTGGCTGATAGCGAAAAATCTGAAGTAGGTATAGTTTACATGGTGGCAATATCTGAGCAAATTACATAAGTTATAATACGGATCCGAGGTATGTTTCGACACTCTCATCGACAAATCAAATCTGTATCCAAGTTATGCTTCTATACTCTAATCGACAAATCAAATCCATATCCTGTTTATGTTTCTATACTCTCATCGACAATCAAATCCATATTCTCTTTATGTTTCTACACTCTCATCGACAAATCAAATCCATATCATAGTTATGTTTCTATACTCTAATCGACAAATCAGATCTATGTTCTAATCGACAAATCAGATCCATATTCTATTTATGTTTCTACACTCTCATCGACAAAATATCCTAGTTATGCTTAGACACTCTAATCGACATCTCAATCTATTTATGTTTCTACACTTTCATCGACAAATCAGATTCATATCCTAGCTATGTTTGTACACTATAATCGACAAATCAAATCCATATTCTCGTTATGTTTCTACACTCTCATCGATGAATCAAATCCATATCCTAGTTATGTTTCAACACTCTAACTGACAAATAAATTCATAATGTAGGTATATAGAGACTCTTCCACGAAGGACTGAACAAATGTTTTCGAAATTGGTTTTTGAAATATATTTTTTTGTAAAAAAAAAAAAAAACTGCAGAAAAACGCACAAACCAACATGTTTACCCCCTCACCCCACTTACTTTGGTTTTTCATTACTTTAGTCTCAGAGGAACCGAGTTGGCTCAGTGGTTAGCATGCTGGACTCACGACCAAGAGGTTGTGGATTCGAATCCTACAATCTGATCAACCTGGATCAGATACCGTATTTGTGTCTTTGAGCAAAGCACGTTAACACCATTGCCTCGGCACTAAAATAACCTACTTGTGTTGATGTGCCGTAAAGCACCAAGCGAAACGAAACTTTAGACTTAACAAACTTGTCATATACTCTTGCCTTAACACTTGGATCGAATGAAATTTCTGAAATGACTTGTTAAAAACCAAATGAGATCACGGAACGGGGTTTCAATTTTTTCTGTTACTGGTGCAGAGACGTTGAGTAACATTGCTTGCAAGCGCCGCTAACGTACGAATGCAGAAGCGTAGAAAACAATTACATTAGTAATAAGGTGCATATAATTAGTATCAAGAAATGTGTAAAAACTGGATCAGTCATGTAATAGTTACAATGTTATATTAATAACATCATACAGTTTCGGAGAATGTAAGTTAAATGGCTTAATTTTTCCTACAGTCCCTGATCGTCAAACGACTTGCAAAAGCCGATGTATTTTTCATTAAAAACCCATATATACGAGAAAAGTTTTTCTCTTTATTTCTAGTTTGAGAAATCATTAAACGAAGTACAAAAGTATTGTAGTCATTATTCCAGTAACTGAATATATAATTCACTTGTTTTGGTTGAGATAATCAACGGGTGATATAATTTGTACCTTAAAAGATTACAAGTAACTTCGGCAAAATAAAAAACATACTAGTAGTAAATACTTCATTGTTATCGCTACTGTGTGCTATTTTGTCTGAGCAAACGACCAACAATGTGGCTGTAGCAAACACAACTCCAAAAGCATGATTTGAAAATGAATCGTCACTTGTCATATATGTCTGCAATGAAGGCGTGTCATAGAGCGGAACACAACGTGATCATGCCGCAACAATTGCTGTGCGATTTTTGTCTCGAGGTACACTGCGACTCAGCAGTCCGCCGATTGTGATATAGTCACTGTCCTCTACCACTGATTACTGTTTGTGTTTATTCATACATTTCAATCAGAATGTAAGTCGTTTTAATCGGTAATTGAACTGTTTCAAAGAAAGAGAACGCACTCAGAGATAACACTACAAATTATGGAGCATTCTTTTGTCGTCTAACCAATATTGTTCTTTGAAAAGAGTTTAACCCTTTGGACTTGTTCGGGACACCCGAGGAGTCAGAGACTGGATTGTGCTGAACGTAAGAATGAAAGTAGGTGGTGGAGTGTTCTGCTTGTGTGAAGTATTTATTATCATCCATTTCGTAAAACATGCCGGTGAGTATAAGTTTCTAAACTCTGATTTTTTTTTAAGAATGAGACCAATGGACACTGCCTTTGAATCTTTAAAAATCATTTCGTAAACTTAAAACTGACTGAACATGTAACTTCGTCACTTATCTATTCGTTGTTTAAATTAGACAGTGCTATTTGATTAACATTGATTAAACACATAACTTAAAATTTGTATTCGACAATGCAATTTAATTAACATTTATTCAACACATAGCTTTGTAACCCACTCATTTAATGTTTAAATTAGACAATATTATTTAATTAACAATATTGTTTTGAAAAAAAGCAGGCACTTCTCAAATGGACAAATCGTTGCTTAACACGGAAAATTTATTCATTTGTTTTACTGAAGTCTTTAAAATGTAATAATAGATATCATTTTGTTTTGTTTGGGTGACACATTTACGGTATCTACATATTTTAATATGATCCCGGGTTTTTCTCAACGTAATTTATAACCTCGTATTTCCAGTCATCCCATTTCACCTAGATTTGTCACACAATGCATGAGAGAGAGAGGGAGAGAGAGAGAGAGAGAGAGAGAGAGAGAGAGAGAGAGAGCAGCATTCCTTAACTTTTCTTGATGGTCCTTTGAAAGACGTACAACAATTTGTTACTTAGAATCCAATTTTTAATGTTTTCACCATAAATACTAACAATTATTAGATAAAATATTTTCACGACTCCTTATTTACCATAGCATTTGCATGTTAGTTAACAAGCAGGTTTAAAATAAATCCGTAATACCAAATGTTGAAGTAAAAGAATCGAAACATTATATAGTTACAACACACCGAACTAGAATTTACTAATGGTGGTGAAACAGGATGGCCCAATTCCTAAAATCTTTTGAACCAAGATTCATCTATTATTAGTATTCTTTCATCTTTTATACCTAGATATAGACATACCCTCTCCCTTTTCGATAGAACCCCGCCCAACCAGCAACAACCTCTCTCCTGCACACTCAGCTAAGTCATTAGGGTTGCATTTATCTGAATCTGATTAACGGACTTCTATATGACTTGCAGATTAGTGGACACTACAGCCATGACGTGTTGCCTTGGTAACCATGTTCTTAAACTGATGGAAACTTTGATCAATCATTATTTGTGAAGATTAACATCAGTTGTTCCAGTTTCATGGACCTGCACATTCTGATTCTAGAAATTAATCATATAAAGTTCATGAAAGTATTTAAAATCATCATTTAGTTCTGATAGTCCATTAAAATTCTCTTGGGTATGAATATAGTGTGCATATTTTGTATATTTCATAATATAAAGACATTAGAATGGCTACACAGACGAGTATAATGTCAATGAGTGGGGACAGACAAGGGGCATTTCAATGGAAGATCTTAGCTTTTCGTTTCCTTTACTGCTTATTAAATGCTGGCCCTTCAGATTATCCCATTACTTCCTCCAGATACTGCATGTACATGTATGAATTTTTTCATCCTAATTCAAGAATGGTAGGATCATTAAGAGATAATAAAAAATGAAATAAAATAATCAAAATTCGTTTAATTAGTGTATGAAACGTGATAATTTGTTGCTAAATTATTTCGAGTTGTAATAATAAACATCTGTTTAAAGCTTTATTAAGTAGCTATCTGCGTAGAGAATTTGGGATCGCTTTCCATTGCGTGGCGATGAAAGCCGAAACGGAACAACTGACACGGGATAACCAGACCAAATAACTTTGGTATCTGATTATCCGAAACCAACCAACAAAGGAGGCTTCGTTGCCAAGGTGATTGAGCAATATACATGGCATTTTGTAGTAATTTGACTTCGGCAGTACAAGCTTTATATATATATATATATATATATATATATATAGAGAGAGAGAGAGAGAGAGAGAGAGAGAGAGAGAGAGAGAGATTCTCTCTCTCTCTCTCTCTCTCTCTCTATATATATATATATATATATATATATACCACCTGTTATTACTCACATTTTCAGCTGTTGTAATAATGACAGGTATTTGCAGCTGTAGAATCATGGACTTATAAGACACGTTTAAACATGAAAAGCAATTCATTTTTGTTGTGCAAGGTCCGTTATTTTGTGAGTGCGTGACTTGATTCTTCATTTATCAATGCCATAAAAACACCAGACATTCAAATTCAACAACTTTCTGTATGATACACTATTTGTTTGTTAGGGGAAATTTGAATATTTCTGTTGAAGCATTTACAAACGCACCAGCGAGGGGTTTCACAAATGATAATTGTTTGACGAGATAATGAAAAAATCTTTTGTGAAATTGATTGACGCATCCCAGTGACACGCGAATATGACAGACAAGATATATAAACTCATATCAAAGATGGTTTTATAATAATAATAATAATAATAATAATGAGGACTTTGTATAGCGCCTAATCTTTAGAAGCTCTAAGCGCTTTACAACATTTGACAACACTTAAAAAACATATATAATGATATGATTACAAAAATAAAAACAAACACCACGAAATTAGAAACAGAAAACATGCTGTAAATATTTAAGGTAAGGATACATTATTAGGTCTTTAAGTCTGTTCTTGCAGTTGAAATAGGTGAGTTTTAAGAGCGCTCTTGAATGAAGATCACTGTGTCTTTGTGTCTAAGTGCAGTGGGCAATTCGTTCCACGTTGCTGGACCCTGGTATGCAAAAGAGCGTTGTCCATATGATTTCATTTTCATAGTGGGAATAATGAGAATACGAGTGTCAGAAGAGGAGCGTAAGTATCTTGCAGGTGTGTACACATGGGTGAGGTCAGATAGGTATGTTGGACTGGAGCCCGTCAGTGAAACGTAGCACAGAGAACAAATTTTGTGTTTAATTCTGGATCATATGGATAGCCAGTGTAGGGTACAGAGCAGGGGAGAGGCGTGCTCTGATCGTGGTACTCTAAGGATGATTCGAGCAGCTGTATTTTGAACTTTTTGAAGTTTCTGAAGTAGATATTGAGACGAACCAGACAGAATTGAGTTACAATAGTCCAGTCTTGAAAATACTAAGGAACACACAAGTGTTTTAGTGGCATCAACTGAAAGATACCTGCGAATGGAGCTGATTCGTCTCAGCTCAAGATATGCAGCCTTGCATATGTTTATGACATGTTGGTGCAACGAGAGAGTACTGTCGAGAGTGACACCGAGGTTTCGTACTGACTCTGTGAATTTAATGTTGGTGTTGCTGATATTTATTGTCTGAGGTAAAGGATGTGAATGAGAAAGTCTTTGTGTTGTAATCAGGATGGCTTCAGTTTTATCATCATTCATCTGCAGCTTGTTACATGTCATCCATGATTTCACATCGGAAATGCACCTCTCTACGCCTTGGATGGTAGCTTCAACTTCATTTGGATGGCTAGATTTGTATATTTGGGTGTCATCAGCATACAATTGGTGAGACACTGGATGATGATCTATGACACTTGAGAGTGGCTGAGTGTATAGAATGAAGAGAACAGGTCCAAGAACAGACCCCTGTGGAACACCACAGCATAGATCAACTGGGCTGGAGTGTTTACCATTTGCGGACACAATTTGTGTCCTGTTGACCAAGTAGGACTTGAACCATAGTAAGGCCGTATCATGAATGCCAAATACATGCTGGAGACGGTGAAGTAATATATCATGGTCTATAGTGTCAAATGCTGCAGACAAGTCAAGGAGAGTGAGGACTGTAATCTTTCCGCTATCCAAAGCAGAGAGAAGGTCATTGACTACTTTCAGAAGAGTAGTTTCAGTACTGTGGCAAGGGCGATATGCAGACTGTACATTGCTAAAAAGACTGTTTGAATTCAGATGAGATACAAGTTGGGATAGAACAACTTTTTCTAAGATTTTTGACATGAATGGGAGATTAGAAACTGGGCGGTAGTTCTTTAAATCATTATGGTCGAGTGTTGGTTTCTTCAGCAGAGGCTTTACAATGGCAGTTTTGTAAAATGATGGGAATTTCCCAGATGAGAGAGAGGTATTAATAACATCAGTTAGTGAAGGCAATATTGGATCTAAGCACTCTAGCAGCAGTGACGTCGGAATCGGATCCAGTTCACATGACTTTGGTGCACTCTTCATCACGATTGTGCGTACTAAATCCATAGAGACAGGTTCAAATGCTGCTAACGGTTGCCGCTGAAATTCTGTATCGCAACTGTATGGTGACGACGAGTCAACTGAAATTGTGTTGTCAAGTTTATCTCTGATGGTTTGTACTTTGTCACGGAAGAAATTTGCAAACAGGTCCGGAAGGTCGACTAGAGAGAAGGTAGCTGGAAGTGGTGTACATTTGTTCCTTGACATCAGCTTGTTAGTAATCTCAAATAGCTCTTTGCAGCTGGAACTTTCCATGATTTTAGTACTGTAGTGGGCTGATTTAGCTGCATGGACTATATTTGTGACATTCTTCTTAGCGGCATCATAGATCTGCTTATGAATAGTGAGTCTGGTGGAAAGCCAAAGCCTCTCAGCTTTACGGCGGTCTCTTTTAGCAGTGCGAAGCTGGTCCCTAACACTGCTATATCACGGAAAACACTTCTGAATTGCTACTCTGCACTTGGTTGCTGGGGCATGTTTATCAAGCAATGAACGCAGGTAGTTATCGAGTTGTTCTGCTGTAGGAGGTAAGCTAGTTGTTAGGTTTGCTTGGATGTCATGCATTAGTTGGGTTCTGTTTATCATACGGAGGTTTCTCTTAGTAGCGAATAAAGGTGGAGGGTTAGGGACTGATACGTCAAGATGGCATATAATGCAGAGGTGATCTGATGAAAGTTCGTGGGACAATCAGGGAGGACTGTAGAATATTATCATCAGGTCTGTAAAGAATCCAGTCTAAAATGTGACCATGTTTATGGGTGGGTTGGCTAACTGACTGTTTGAGGTTGAAAACGTGAATGGAATCTAGGAGTTTTGATGTGCATAGGTTTCCAGGACAGTCAAAGTGAAAGTTGAAATCTCCAAGAATAATCAGGTTGCCACCTATCGAATTTCCATACTCCAGGAGATTCGGAAACTGCTCAAAAAAGAGAGATTCTGTCAGCTTGTTTTTCTACTAGGAGGAGGGCGGTAGAGGCAGAAAAAATGGACTGACCTTTGTTCCAGTGTGAGTGTAGTTTGGACTAGTTCAAACGATATGTGGTAGAAATTGAAGGTTGTAGTGTAATTAAGACGGTTGATCATGGAGTTCTTTGCAATGACAGCAATTCCACCTCCGCGAGAGTGGCGGGGGAACGACTTGATGGAGTAACCGGCAGGCATTAGATCCGCGCACTTGGGTTCATCGCCTGATGTTTTTAGCCATGTTTCTGTCAGGAAAAAGACGTCGATCGTTGATAAAATTAACTATTTCTGTGCGCTTTTCCGATGGTCCTACTGACTGGGCATTGAATAATGCGATGCGCAGTGGCATCTCTTCGATAGTTGACACAAAGGTTGACGATTTAATTGGGATTTGAATTAGGTTGTCTAAATTAACGGCCGAATTTTTAAATTTCTGTACTGGAAAGGGCGAAAGGGAGATAACTGGAATTCTTCTTCCTGTTCTACGCCGGCCAGCGTTGAAACAACGCTTCCTTATTCGCTTCCGTTTGCAGTTATGGAATGATGAATGTAGTCCCAGGTCGTTTAGTCTAGTGCACAATGTAGTGTGGGGAGCCAAGGAGAGGTCATTTAACGCAATTAATGAGGGTCCATCATAGCATAAACGGGTGGACTGGCGAGTATCACGTGATGGCGGTTTGTTCGATAACAAAAGAAGTTGTAACAGTGGAGCAAGACAGCTGAGAAAAAGTCTAATTTTTCTCGTTTCCAATACAAGAAGATGAAGAAACACATTCGAATAGAACAGCCAGTGCATGATGAACACAATAACGCAGACGAAGACAGACAACAAGCACATAGATCATGAAAAACGGAACAAAAATCCGGGACAGCTGCCTCAAGCCGGTTAAGCGATAGCGGCCATCTTGAATCTTATGAAACAGCAATGTCATTTTATGATTAAAATGTGTATTCCACTATTCTCTAAAATTTCTGCATGTTTTGCACATTAGTATTTGTTGTGGGAACGGCACTTTCTAAGCTTTGTATTGGAAAGTCAATGTTTTAATAGATTGTAAGGGTCAAGGGTCAAAGCCCTATTGCAAATGAAAGGTATTAGGGATAGAGGCGGTTCCCATGGAGTAATTAAGATGTTTATGTTTGCTTCTGAAGACGAGCAGGGGTTTTATATATATATATATCTATCTATCTATCTATCTATATATATATATATATATATATATATATATATATATATATATATATATATATATATATATATATATAACAGATAACCAACAAGAACAAAACATATATTACCTATATAAACCTGACCGCTCCGGTGGCCTAGTGGTTAGAGCGTCCTCCTCGGATGCGGGAGGTCGTGGGTTCGATCCCCGGTCGAGTCATACCAAAGACTTACAAAAATGGTACTAACAGCTACCTCGCTTGGCGCTCAGCATTAAGAGGTTAGTGTTAGGACTGGTCGGCCTGGTGTCAGGATAATGTGACTGGGTGGGACATTATGTCTGTGGCATGATGCCCCAGTGCTAGACATCACTATAAACTGCCACACTGCAGACATCGTAGCGATATGACTGAAAAATTGTTAAAGCTACGTTAAAAATCATAATCACATCACATCACCTATATAAACCAGGGTACTATTGTTGTAAAGTTTCCTAACATAAACTGTTCCTACGAAACTGCCTCAGATATGTCTATAATACGTTTCATCCACGTACTTTCCGCAAAATTTGAAATTCGTTGACCTGGTGTGAAATCTTATTTTAAAGAGAATGATTATCTATCTTATCTACTCTGAAATACCTGATGCATTCGGGTGAGTAGAACACGTCAGATAATTGAATTATTTATGTTGACATGTGACGCCTAACAAGTCGAGGATACCTTTCTCCCTCAGATCAGGTGTTTACGGTAAAAACGTTAACAGGAACACCTGTGCCATTCTTTTATAATGATTTGAGAAAATAAACCATGATAAATTAACATGAACTGTCTGTCTAGAAGAATTACATGTTGTTACCGTATCGAAGCTTACAACCATGTAAGTATTCACAGTGAAAAAGAGACAAAACTTATTTTCCCCACTATTTATTAATAAGTTTCATAGTAAATTCAATTTGATTGAAGTTTTTAATTCTGTATCAAACTATGTTGTCCCCATTCCAATTGTAATATATTTTAGTTCACTGTGCAAGATGAAAAAAGTCATTGGTATATACGTTACCATAGAAATTAAACAGGTTACTGTAATAGCTGTCTTCAGTTTTATAATAACATCTGTTGTCAGTACGGAAATCCACAACGATTAATTGCACTCAGGCCCGGCCCTAGGGCAAGGCGAACGAGGCAACCGCCTTGGGCCCCGCGCTTTCAGGGGCCCGGCGCTGCTGACGGAAATAAAATTTGCAATGCAATTGTTTTGTTTGGGACCCCGCTCATCGCTTGCTGCCTTGGGCCCCGCACATCCTAGGGCCGTTTCTGTTTGCACTGCTATTATTTATTAATATGATGTAGAAGATGTGAGATAATATAGTTATAAAAGGCATATCATCTTTCCATTTCGTCTTCTCTCTCAATTTTATTAAATATATGTTGATCGAGTGAGAGCTAACAGTATTACCCATATAAATGTGATAGGATGGATCCTATGTAGATTGAATATCAACAAGAATAAAGAATTTGATATTTTCTACACGACTGTCATTATATGTTCATAGCTTGATTTTATACGTGGGTAGAACAGCATTATTGAGACTTGCCATAGAACAGCATGTATTGAGACTTGCCATTGAACATCATGCATTGAAACTTGCCATAGAACAGCATATATTGAGGCAGGCCATACTGGTAGCGATTTTAGCTATGTTAACAATGCATTTAATGAGAAAGAAAAATTTTAAATGCAGGCAAGTATACTGAACTAAAAATGGAAGTAAATCTTCAAACAGTGAAGTCAACCACTTTCAGGATAGAGTAACCACAAACAAATACATTCCTTTTTTTTTTTCTCTTATTTCTGCGATGCGAGATGGCTCTCGTTATTAAGCCTTTGCTGTGTCAGAATCTTGATTAATGTGTTTTGGAATTTTCTGAAGAACATGGGTTTGTCTGACGCCAGGAAGCTTCGTGATTTCTGGACTATGAGCCTACTGAATGCTCTATGGCCCAAAACTTACTTCACGCCGAAGAGTGCCGCTGATAAAAGTATCAAACGCAGCAAGGAGTACGTTGGTGATTTCGGCATCTAGGTCGGTTGAGAGTCATTGTATTCTGCCATAACAATGTTACATTTATGTACCCAAATGATCTCACGTCACCTCCGAATGATTGTTCTTGCAATGATTGTAAGCGTTGACCGATCTGTATCTCCATAGGATAGAGATTTTCACCTTAAGAAATTGTAGCAGTGGTGGTATTCTCATATGCCACCTCTGTGGGGCCTGAGATTTACTTTCATTAATAATCATTTTGTTATGTTCTGTTCTTTGAGAGCTGTACTAAATTATTACAACGTTTTGTTCATAAGCATTATTTTACCCTTATCCCTAAATTAGACACACCGCTTTATGTATATGTTACTACTGGTTTAAATATATTGTAAATAAAGCATTCCAAACCATGTAGAAATTGACATAAACATCAGTGGTCAAGAACTGCATGTGAGCCTCATCAAATAAGTTTCCATGCATCAGTGTTGTTAGAATTCGATCTGTCAAAAATACTGATTTCAAATATAAGGTGCCCCCAGTGTTGGAGTGGTCTAAAGCGCTCGCCCTTACCAATCACTGTCATCTCACCTCTGTCCGCATGGGATGCAATCTCGGGTTCGGCCAATGTGGATATGTGAGAAAGCTTGCCAGTAGCTTCCCGTGTGTCGGTGGTTCTTATTTGGGTTTTCCCGGGTTCTTCCTCCACCATTTATACTTATGTACTTACGGTTTGGTCCAAATGTACTTTAAATTAAATCTACACGCATGTTGTATATAACGGACACATAAAGGAAAATGATATTCATATTCAATATCGTGGTTGTCAGCTAGCATGCAATATATATTTTTCATTTCCATAAATTCTATTTTTTCCATATCTCCTTGTTTCCATGCTCAAATTATGAGAAGACAATGGAAGTTTGTCAAAGCTGATCTTTATTGCTGGTTACGCAAGAATTTGGAATAATCATTCAGTCCAAACTCAGTCTGACTATGTTTACATATAGGCTGTTAATCAGAATTTTGGAATTTATTATTCCAGTCTTATAAGAAAACATATGTGACCCATAGTTCTAAAATTGGAATAAACAATTAGAGGAATTAAAACCTCGGGAGACATACAAAATTCACTAAATTAATCTGTTTAGAGTATATTTAGGAGTGTAACCCAATTAATGTTATTTGATTCACTTTCAATAAATAACTGCTAATATGAAGTAGTCAGTACATTACTTACATGTTTAATTCTAAATCATTAATTAACTAATTAATATTATGTCTTTACAAAGACAAAAACAATTATGAAAATCGACGGAAACATTATTTGCCTCATTCAGCTTTACAACAACAACAACAACAACAACAACAACCCCACCACCACCACCACCCCAAAAAATTTCTCTATGAACTAGAGAAGAAAAACTGGTAAAAACAGTGTAGAGTATTGTAGCGGAAACTCCGCCGGCTACGCTACCCCGAGTCTCGCTATCTCGGGTTCTTTAGAATAATAGGTCTTTGTATTTGTAGTGATACCCCGCAGTATTTGTCTGAGGACTGGCGCTCCAGAGTGCGACAGATTTCTACCCCAGCAGGATACCGTCTTATTCATGGCCTCTTGTCACTGACTGGGTCCCCGACTGTGTCGCCGAGTTGCTGGCTAAGTCGCAGAGACGTCAACTGTGTCGCTGACTTGGTCGCAGGGTCGCCGAATGGGTCGCCGAGTGAGTCGCACAGTCGTCGACTGTGTCGCTGACTGTGTCGCAGAGTCGCCAACTGGGTCGCTGAGTCGCAGACTGGATTGCCGACTGTGTCGTTGATTGAGTCGCTGGGTCGTCGACTGGGTTGCTGTCTGTGTCGTCCTTCTGGGTTGCTGACTGTGTCGTCGAAAGAGTCGCGGTCGCGCGTTGTAGCTCGCTCAAGATCGACAAAGAGAGACGAAGAGTGCGAAATGATGAGAGAAGAGATATCTTCAGTCAAAATGTGTATTGTCGTAAGGTCGTGGTTCCAAGATTTAAGCGCTTCTTGGACGAGCCTAAAGGCGCCTTTATTCTGGTCGACGAAAGATTTGGTTCTTACTCTTTTTAGATTCTCAGGCCTGGCCCTTACCTGTTCGGCGAACTACGACCAAATGTGCTTCCTTCACTACTTGCAAGGGGACGTCTCCACACAATACCGTTTCATGACACACCACTATTTGCAGCCAAAGTTGCCATGTATATATACACCCAGGCGGAATCACGTAACCCAAACTAAGACTGTGCTAGAAAGCCCGCCAACATTTAAAATCTAACATAAACTTTAACGAACCGATAATTAGCTTATACGAAACGAAAATTACTGTCCATTGGTTTTTCTCATTACTGTATGTGCGACCAGAAAGGAGAAGTCATAACGAGTCAGTATCACAATAAATGATGTGGTGGATCAATATTGTCAGTATCACACTGGAGCACAATGAATGATGTGGTGGATCAATATTGTCCTTTATATCCACCGTTATAGGATGGGAAAATTCCACCGGATTCTATGTCAAGTATATGGCATACAATTTTATACAGACGAAGAAAATTTTCTATCCAACACCTATGTACAATAAAAGATTAATCCCCACTCCCCTTCCTGTAGGACAATTAGGGTGGAAGTCAAAATCAGCAAATCACTCAAAGAAAATTCTTTCACCTTCAACTTGACAGGTTCGATTTGCATAAAACATTCCGAGTAACTTTAAATTACTTTGAAACACGTACCCGCTCTCAATAGTCGAGACCGGCCAATTAATCGCAATGTACCTAAATAACCTTTTCATCATCAGTTTCGTACTTTTAATGCGTTCAGTTTGATTCTTCAGTGTTATTACGTCAGAATAAATAAATAACTATAATTAAGGTATGATTAAATCATAAACATTTATTTCAAACTTTTCATTACTTACATGTTCATATTTCCCAGGTGCGGCTTGTACATTTCCTGACCCGTTAAGAGGAAATTGGATAAGCTCTGAGAAAGGGACACTGAATTTCACAAACAACACGTTATGGAATTATCCTATCGCTCTGACAGCGACTGTCACATCGGCAACATTCACGTGTGAAAGTACATACAATGGACTCTATTTCCTCAAGTTAGTGCAGTTCTCTTCTCTGCGTATACGAGTTTGTTTCTGACCGTCAGAATGATGTAGTACGCTTATTGTCTCCAATTCTCTTACAAATACAAACCGCTTCTCGTAATATCTAATATAAAATTGAAAGATCAATAATGAAAAATACTACAAGTCGACCCGTCAAGGAATATTTACTGTCGTTCATCTCTCTCTCTCTCTCTCTCTCTCTCTCTCTCTCTCTCTCTCTCTCTCTCTCTCATATAATACTCGTCTTAAGTAATATCCGGTCAAAATTGCTAGGCAGGTAACTTTTAGTTTTGAATGTTAATAATCAATATCGTTTTCTGCCATTTTTGTCATCTAATTTTTTTGTTGTTTTATATGTAAATACAGCTGTTGCATAATTAACGTCATTCAGTAGCAGCAGCCCACACATTAGTCAAAATACACCGTCATGTCGATACTGTGCCTTACTAGCAATTAGCAAATTTTGAAACGCTTTACTACCAACATATTATATTTGTATTGTATACCTTCGTACATATCCAGGTTGTTTTTCTGTGCATAAAATATAAAAAGACTTAAGTGTTTGATGTTAACTACGCTTATAGAGTGATATATGATACATTGGAAGTATATAAAAATTATTTCGAACTATCTTAATCTATCATTATTATTATTATTGTTATTATTATTATTATTACCAACTAAAGAGAATATTATTGTTATAAAAATATGCATTTTAGACTATGATTGTTTGCAAGTTCTAAAGGATGTACACCAATCAGCAAAGACTGAGGCTGACTTTTAAGACAATATAATATTGTTTTTTCTCTCTTTCAGAGCCACAACCTCAGTTGAATTGTTTAATGTTAACTTCTCTGCCTACTTATGTGTCA
Organism: Megalonaias nervosa; assembly: GCA_016617855.1. NCBI lineage: Eukaryota > Metazoa > Mollusca > Bivalvia > Unionida > Unionidae > Megalonaias > Megalonaias nervosa. Next base: position 22,492 of record JAECUM010006285.1, on the reverse strand, counting down.
ATTTCACACAGATTTCCGCGACCAAATATATATACAGCATAGAGTGCGGTAAGTAAGAAACGGCTACTTACTGTTACACTTATTAGTAGGTTTTGTAGTAATGTCTTCAAGAAGGAATGGTTGTTTTGTGTATGGATGCAGAAAAAAGTTTCCATCCAATTTATATTTTACTGCCTCGATCAGACCGTTAGCCAATTCGTATAAAATGCCGTGCTGGATTATGACGCGTTCTAGTCCAATAAATCAGCTCCGAAATCTGTATTGGTGTCTTGGTAATGGTTTGGGATCAGATCTCATTTATTCTTTCATCTATTACGACTCTATCTTCTAAACATAAGTAATAGAAAAGACTAATATGCAACAAGCCCTGTAAAATTAAACAAATGATTGATTTGCTTATAATAGAAAATGAAAATGTAAAATAGGAACTTAACGGCATTGCGATTTAAATCCCAAAGAATTAATTGTGAATAAACTTTAGTCGAAATCCAAATTAAATCGAATCTGGAAGTGTTGATGTGCCTGTGGTGTCCCTTGTAGTGATGATGTGCCAACAGTCTTTTGTTGGATCACTACAATCCATGAATATATTCTTATTCGAGATATCATAATAAATTCAAATCTCTATATCCAAGAATATTATTTTGATGAGCACTTTGTATTTCAAGTGAATAAGTAATTAGTATAAATAAAATTCCAGCCCAAATGAACTTTGTGACACAACAATAATACAACTGATTCTGCTCAGATCATAAAACATGAATAAATAATTTTTCCAGTAACAAAATTATATAGTCCACTACCTGACTTCAGGTCACAATCCAAATTTTCTTTAAAAAATGTTACCTATTGGAAAATAACCTCTTAATGTTTACAAGGTCAAGTCCAATATGCAATGTTACATTACTAAACAGCATGTCATGAATTGAAAAAAACAACAAGTAATAAACAATGCAAATTAAATATTCATAACACATCCATGGACGAATCAGATGCTACTTCGCCGATTCAAAAATGGTTCATATTGTCATGTGACCATGTGAATGTGTCATATGACAATCACGTGATCAATATCTCGTTATATGACTAGTGTAAAGGTTGAACACCATGCCCAATTACAAAGCGGACAAATAATTGACAATTTTCTGACTTCTTAGCAATAGGGTTATAATGTAAAATTTATCCGTCCATTTTGTAATGTGCGGCCTTGTTGAAACACGAATATAGTTGCAATGGCCGCGAGGAATTCAAGTCTTACAATGATTGGTATGTAAGTCTATGTGTTCAGACAATCCTGTCTGCAACATGTGAGCAGTTTTATGAATTGATGAGATTAGATCCCAAACCACCATCATGCCAATACAGGTTTTTTGAGCTGATTTATCTCACTAATAAAATTCATCTTTTAAAAATACAATTCAAAACTGGTGCTTTAGTGATGTAAGAAGTTATGTGTGGAATGTGAAAGTGCATTTTTTATCTTTCTATATATGCATAGAGAATGTGTCATGGGTGTTCGTCCGGCATTAAATTTAAACAAGTTAAATAAAAAGATATGCCACAAGCGGATTGCCGCACAAATATTTAATTAGTTCGTTCCATATGTTTTGTATTAATTAAAGCAGTTTATGCCTCCATTGATTAATTAACGTTAAGACTTTGTATTACTACATGACGTAGCTATGTGGCGTTGGTGCCTGTTATACAACGTCAATGGAGTCTGTAGAACTGGTGTCCAAATATGTGCTATTTTTCTTGCTGCTGTGGTGATGTAAGATTATGAATATCATTTTGTGATAAATAATGTGACCATCCACCGTTCGCACGAGTGTCACTATTTATGTACCTACAACGTCCTATGGAGATTTTAAACCTGAATTTTGTTTTGCAGCAAATGAGACTGGCTTATTAACACCATCGCGTGTATACGTTAGGACAGCATTGACTACAGTCACGGCAGCCACAGCTTGTAATAGAGAATCACCGACGGACAAGTCTGATTTCTCGGTGCTTGTAAAGGAAGGTCAGTATACATAAATTTTGTCTGAACATGAATACAGAAGAAAACATTGCATCAATGCTTTATCCAGATGCGAGCTTGAAGAGTGTTTTGATTGTGATTGCGTACTATGTTCTACATTGTACTTTTAATATGTTTTTTCATGTATTGTAATTAGTCAAAGTATTCAATAACCTCATCATTTTGGCTCACTTGAAGTTACTATCTATTCGGATTGACCGTAGCACTTGTTTGTGCCGCGCCTGCCTTTCTACAGGATTTAAAATATACATATATCCCAATGATGTCGCGCATGTAAACAAATATGGACCGGTTATCAGTCCACTCCAATGGCCTAGTGGTTTGAGCGTCCGCCTCGATGCAGGTGGTCACGGATTCGAACCCAGGCCGAGTCATACAAAAGACTTATAAAAATGGTACTAGCAGCTGCCTCGCTTGGCGCTCAGCACTAAATGGTTAGTGCTAGGACTGGTTGGCCTGGTGTCAGGATAATGTGACTGCGTGGGACATAATGTTACATGTCTGTGGCATGATGGCCCAGTGCTAGATATCACTATAAACTGTCACACTACAGACATCGTAGCGATATGGGTGAAAAATTGTTAAAGCAACGCTAAAAATCCAAATAACACATAACACACACACACACACACACACACACACACACACACACACACACACACATCAAATTAACAAATGTGATTTTTCCATCTTTACTTTAGTTATCTTTAATGAAGTGATATTGTGCAGAATGGGAGGATTAAGTACGATACATTTGCTTATGAATCATTTATTGCTTCTGATTACTCTTTACCGTGAACATTTGACAAAGTACGGTAAATAGAAACAACTGCAACAATTTATTTATAATGAGTTCACTATATCCACCTCACTCAATAGGTGGGAGGCGGGAAATGCATTGAGTTTGATAAGGGCATGTGGCTCAATATGAAATGAAAATTCTTCATTAAAATTTACCATACCCAAATACTAATATTTTATCAATCACAAAAGATATTTTGCATTTTTATTTTTGGAAATTAATGTTCGACGAGATCAGCCAGAGATTTGTTCTTCTTAAGAGATGGCTGGAAGAACATGTCTTGGTTGGACTGCCATGGTTTATTTCTAATTATGTACTCTTCTGACAGAAATACATTCTCTTACTAAGCACTGATAATTTGTTTTTTAATTATGCTGTTGTAATGGTAATCCAAACACAATATACACGAAAATTTGCTTTAAAGTAGTGTTGACTCACTCGTCCCAACTGCATTTCCTAAGAAAATCATTCTGTTTTTCTGTGATATTTCCTTAAACACTGCATGGATCGAGCACCAAAGCCTTAACAGAACTAGCTTGTTTACTCAGTTCAGCCTCTTGTAAGATTACTAGTCGAAAAGTGTGACACAGCTGGGTCAAGAAAGTGTGGTTCATCGGGGTCCAGAAAGTGTGATTCATCTGGGTCCGGAAAGGTCACCTTCACTAGTAAGTAGGTTCATTTCACTCAGATTGAATCATTCGATTTAACTTTCTCATTGTCAGGTACTTTGTGGTGAAATTTTCATGAAATGTATAAGTTTGATATTATTTTTCTACAGGTGCGGTAAGTTCCCTACAAGCAATAGCAACATGTCCTAATGACTTTCTGGCTACATTCAGTAACTTCACAGTGACAGGTTACTCCGGTGCTAATCAGTGCACGGGCAACTCTCTAGACGTGTGCACGGACAGAACCGCTATGAAGTACACGTACAAATCGTGTTCCTCGTCTGTAAAGTTTTCATGTGAGTATAACAAGACAGAATATTGTTCTATGCTTGATTAAATCCAGAATACTGTTATATATTTCATAAAATCCAGAATATTGTTCTAAATTTGATCAAATCCAAAGTAGTGTTCAATACTCGATCAAATCCAGAATAGTGTTCTAAACTTGATAAAATTTTGTATCAAAATATTAATCATCACTATTTATTTTGTTGTTTTAAAACTAACTTTTACAAAATAAAGACGTGCTATTATAAAACCCTACGCATCAAATGTTGATGTCCGAACTTGTGAAAGCATACATTTGAGAGATTAGCATAACAGTTGTAAAAGGTAGCCGATGCCGGTTATATCTACTAATATGAAGAACTGAGCTGGATGTTTGTGTACTCAGATGAATTCGAGTACAACGTGGTCTCAACAGATATTCTTTTGCTGGAGGTGATTCCGGTTAAAGTGGTTTTTGCAATAACTGTTCACGATGAAAGGAGTAAAAGCGCATCACGGTTATCGAGAATTTGTGCCGCCCCATTATCTTCGTGTCAGTAGATTGGATTTTAAAAATGTGAATATTGTGCAAAAGGAGACCTTGGATAAGATGGTCTATTCTCGAGAAAATATCTCCCTGAAAGGACGTGATTTGATTTTATGTTTTTGTCCCTTTTTGGTATTATGGCGCACGTCATAAAATTTTGTTCAGCAAGGATTCATGCTGTCGTGGCGCAAGGAAACAGATTCATTCAAAATGTGCTGACGATAAAAATAATCCCAAACAAACGTTATTGAATGCATTGTTGATCCAGGCGGGATGCAGTCTTGATCCAGACAGGATACAATGTTGATCCAGACAGGAAAGAGCTCTTACGACACAAACAAACACCCATAAATTTACTTCACACTCGTGTCGAAGCACCCGTGTTATCCGGACAGCAGTAAGGATGAGGCAGAAAGAGATGAAGAAAACTATTAAGATCACATATATTCATGTAACTGTTCAAAAATAGAACTAGATCTTTCTTGCCATGCCATCTGTGATGATGACGCTGGATAGAATTCCGTCAAGTTTCGTATATTACAAAGGGCAAACTAAAGACTACATTAATCTGAATAACATTTACCGGTACCTCAAAATCATCAGAACCAAAAATACTAATCCAGGCTTCAGCTATAGAGTGGCTCACGTCTACAGTTTCATGCATTCATTGTTCAGTGAAATTGGTGTGTTCCGAACAACAAACCCCTCAGCAGCATCGACAAACTTACTATGCTAACTAGAGAACCTACTGACTTATGGAAAATAACCAAACATGCGGTTTGGAGACTGACACGTTCGGCAATTCAACTATACAGTTTTCATTTGTCGAGGATGGCACAGACCATAACGTAGTATTTAACGTCCGACTTAAGAAAATCAAATTCAGGACGTAGCTTTGAAATGAACCTCGTTTGCATTTGGACTTGTGCCTGCGAGAGAAGCATTTGAGAAAAGGACGAAAAAGGACGGAACGTACGTCTGAGACTAAATCGAAGTAGCACCATTTTCCATTTGATGGCTCCTGTTCACAAGTTCAAAAACACCACTGAGGAACTCACGCTCTATGTGTTGAGGTCTGACCTAAACCAGGAAACAACCCCAGTCATCATCTGACCAGAAGCACGGCTAAATATTCCAAACTGGACCCCAGTCATCCTCTGACCAGAAGCATTACGAAGTATTCCTTGCTGGACCCCGAAACAAAATTAAAGACCATATGTTCCAGGGTGAAATCAATAAATGTCTGTTCACTGGCATCATCAGCAATACTGCCCACAACGGAGCTATGATTTAAACCCATTTCAGTTCCAGCACTACAATGTGTCTAAGATAACAGTACTCCAGGGGAGCAAAATCCTGAGTACCAGATGATTTCTTTCATGACAGCCTGCTGAATCCTAATGACGGTTTTTATTTGCATCCGCATATGTTTCAGCATACATCCGTGCTTATAATCTTGCCATTCATCATCGACAAGAACAAAAAATGAACTAAGGCAGAAGAGGATTATTAGATGAAGTCAAGTTGTATTTGGAAATGGTGGAACATGTCCTAGAACGTGTGGATGTGATGGATTTATATCCGAATATGCGGCTGACCAACATAAGTCAGACTTACTTTTACCTGGAAGAAGAAAAGGAAAGCTGACAGAGGTGATGAAGAAAGAAATATAAAGATAGAAGAGGGTATGGGAGGAACAGAAGGCAGTTTAAATAGAGCAGCAACTATGGGAGCTTGTCTGGGAGGAGCAGTGGCTGCTGTCCCAGCACTGTCAGGAGGAGTAAGAAAAACAGCAACACCAGCAAACAGAGCCTGAGCCCCACATGCCATGCGCTGAAGACCGTAAAAGTGAGGATAATCAGTTTTAACTAGTTTCGATCAACACTTAGGGTGGATACTGATGGTTAATCATATACTGCGCATGCAAAACCCCGTCTAGAAGGTGCGCCTACTAAAACGATTATCGCACAGAAATCACAGCCCTTCTAATGGCTAACCAACGACCCTTTCCGGGCTTACCCAGATATCATTCTCAGATATCTAGGAACAAAGATATTGCTCTCGCTCTCATTTTCTTTCTTTTCCACTTCTGATTTTTTTTTAAAAGTAAATTTAATTTGTAACTCTTTTCTGTGCATTTTTGGGTTCATATATTTTCCTAATATTAACATATTAAATAAAGTTTGTAATATATTTTCACGTTTTTTCAGGTCTCATGCGACAATTTTTTTTTTTCAATGCCAATGCGCAAACATTTTAAACAACTTTACATCAGTCATAGCGTCATTAAGTAAGTCTTCTTCTGGTCATGGCGTCATAGCAAGTTCAATTTGAGACCATGACGTCATTAGAGTAAACTGAAAAGTCGCATGATATTAATACATAAAATGCGTTTGCGACGGCTGCCATTAACACCATCAGGTAGTGAAGCTGTGTGTAAGTTTCACTGTTAAATTCCCATTCGTTATCCACAATGTCAAATTTCTGTCTCCCGATACTAACCTAACCGTTATGTTAAATTTACATTTTCAACATAGTGGCCTCAGATGCTATACCAATAGACGTGTTCGACATTAATTCCCCTATTTCGTCATAGACCCAACCCGACATCCATTCCCTACAATAGTGATCCCATTAACTACTGCCAACATATTTTAGGTCAAGATTACTGAATTTATGATAATTAATGTTTACAATGGTTGCTAGGGACTACCAAAAGATTCGCAGATGCTAACCATGCAATCGTTGTTGACATTCTGATTTCCTATCACAGCTGGGGGTTACTTTTACTGTCTGTACTACCAGACTAATTCCTCCACCGGAGTGACTTACCTCCACGTGTACAACAATGACAGCACAGTTGTCAGTGGCTCCACATACAGGATCGTCTGCTATGTAAGTATTCTTGCATCGTTTTCATACTGCGCCTTACGGCTAATCGCATGCTTAGAACACGTTTTATGAAAGGCAACGAAGAACAATTATGTTCGACTGGTGTGGTAAATTATGGAAGTCATCGTCACTGTCATTATTTAAAACATCACTTGAATTTTCATGGACACGACTACCAATCTCCCTTATTCACAGTGAATGGCTATGTCGATAAAATCGTGAGAATTACCATTTAGGTTATGCATAAAAGTCAATACGAATGCAGACAACACAATGGATTGTCCAATTTAAATCGACACTTATCAAATCTATTTAAATAAAAGTCTAACAATGTCATCTGACCCCTTCATACATTTTCTTTTATCGCTGAGAATGATATAAATGTAAATATTTAGCGCCGGTATTTGTCTTTAAGAAAGTAAGATCGGTTAGAATATGCATGAGAAGGTGGCTGCTATAATACACTGCTATGATTCCATGGACTTAAAATAAGTAGCAAAAAGAGCGAAAACCAACAAATTCAACAAGTAATTTGTTTACCATGAATACAAAGTGAAAATTTAAAAGGAACTTACCGTACTGTGAATTATTTCCCAAAAAGTCCACAAAACGAAAAGTTTAGAGTATTCCAAATGAATTCGAGTGGTGCTCCGAATGAATTCCAGTTTTGAATATGCTAATATGACAATAACCTGGAATGTGCTCAATGTGCCAGCAATCTTGACTGTGCATGACATTTGGTCTGCAATAATATACATGTTTGAAACATATGCATGTTTTATAAGATGTGACGTTGCTTCTTATGAAACAGCGACACAAAGTCTTCACATTTTAAATTATTTCGGAGGTAAAAAGCAAGACGTAATTAATGGTTCGAATCAAATTCCTTTTTGTTTTGCAAAGAAAAAAAAAGAATCATAAAAGGTAAGAGATTCGTTTTCGTTGGACAATATACAATATCATTTGTATTCGTGATCCTTCACACGCATTACTTGACAAGTCATTCTCATAGAGTTATATACAAACTTTTGCACAAGGCACGCACGCGCGCCCGAGAGAGAGAGAGAGAGAGAGAGAGAGAGAGAGAGAGAGAGAGAGAGAGAGAGATGTGTTTCCTCCTGGACGCGTATTCAGTATGTATTCCATCAAATTTTGATTGTTCAGCATGTGGATCATGAGGACTCAGGTGGCCGAATGGTATAAGGCGCTCGCCTTTGTAGATCACTGATACCACATGGGTTAGATCCTCGGGCTCGGCAATTGTGGGTATGTGATAAAGCTTGTTAGTAGTTTCCCGTTGATGGGTGGTTCCAAATATAATGGCCGCCATGTACAGCCTATTATGTGCTGAAAAATGGCGTTAAACCCAAAATACTAGCATGGGGATCATTTAACACTAAGCCCATGCCACTTTTGTATCGTGTTAAATAATATACATGCCTTGTAATGTTTGGGAATCAATTCAATATCAGTTCATTCTCTCTCTCTCTCTCTCTCTCTCTCTCTCTCTCTCTCTCTCTCTCTCTCTCACACACACACACACACACACACACACACACACACACACACACGCATATACACACAATGAAATGTAGAGCCTAGAATTTTTAAAATATAGTAGTTACTGTCATTTTGACACGTGTGTTTAAAAACCGATGACAAGAAATTACTTCTAATTAAAGAAATTTTAATTTTCTAACTTACTGATATAAATACCAGCTCTCTCTGAATTAATTCAGTCAGACTGTTCTGGGTTTGGGCTGTTTAGATGAGTTATTGAGCTTTAATGTTCTTTTAAAGGCATTCAAAAAATCAGGAGATACCATATTTACAACAGAATATCCTGGAAGTTGTCATGGCAACCAAAACGACACCTACGTGAAATCACCAGGGCTGATTACTGAGTACTTCAATGTCACAAGTAAGGAAATGTATCAATAAAAGATTATAAACAAAATATTGGTTCAAGTAATTGACGTTCATGATAATATTGTTATATTTGGGATTTTTTCTTCAAAATTTCAGTATATAATTTACATAATCTATTTAGGATGTTCTTTTGTGAACTTTTTGTTGTAATAATAATCTGCAAATTACTTTGTGCCATCAATACGTTATGTAGCGGAATATTCTTCTAAGTCAGTTATCACAGTAATTATCTTCTCTTTGATACAAACCGTTTTCAGTTGGTACAATATATGTTAATTTCCCCTATCTTCTCGTAATTGCCTATGGTCTCCACTTAATTTTTTCCTTAATTATAACTTTTATCGAGTAGAATCATGAGTACAAGTAGATGAAGTCTTGCATATGGAAAGATGAGTTTAGAAGTAAGGACGATTAAAAATACTGTGTACAATTTTTAAAGTGATTGTGAGGGTGATTTGAAAACAATATCGATACACCTTTTTTCATTTCTTTTCAGAAACTTGCGGTAAGTACTTGGCCTTCTGTTCTCGATTCCTCTACATTTAATCCTTCTCCTCTGACTTCTACTTTGACATAAAATGTCGATACGTATTTGTAGGTGAAAGCTTCGATGCTTTTAGAATTGTCATAAAAATTGAAACCACCATTAAGTTATAAATTCAGTTCATAGGTTTGTATCCAAACGTTTTGCATATAGAAAAGTAACCCATCATCTGCATTCCATTTACTGGTAAGCATGTAACCTATATTTTTCAGTTCTTTATCGTTCTTCTTATTGAAAAAATCACGAGTTGTGGACTCCTTCTAGCCTCACATCTGGTCTTACTGTCATGAATCAAAAGCATTATTTCGTACATTTCCTTTCTAGGCGAATATTAGCCTACTCTCCAAAACATTTAATGCATCAAAAGTGGATTTATGGTCCCCAATACTGTGTTGCTGGCCACTAGGAAACATTCACACCGAAAAACACGCCTGAAAGCCAGTCTGAAATTTTCAAGAAATGCCAATATTTCTGAGTGGCTTTTAGACGTGTTAAAGAGAAACATCGCCTACAACGAAAGTCAGTGAGCTGATGTACCTGTGCGACTGATATGCTGATTTCTAAATATAAATGAACGCCAACCATTTCCCTTAAGTTGTGCCCCATAAGAGTATAGATACTTATACAATGTGTAAAATGACTGAGTAAAAAGGTTCATCTGGTTTATTTTCTTTAAGATAATAAATGTTTACAAGAATAATCTTTCTTGACATAACTTGATTGTCTCCCGTAAACAGAAGTTTAAAATTTACATTCGTCTTCGTCTAGCACATCTACATCCTCACTGTCACTGTCAGTGTCGGATGATTTCGTTTTCATACTCACTGTCACTGTCAGTGTCGGATGATTTCGTTTTCATCCTCACTGTCACTGTTAGTGTCGGATGATTTCGTTTTCATACTGAACAGTTTTATACGGTATACTATTTTCATTTCAAACTTGATAACATCTGTAACTTTATTTTCACACAGTATTCATCTCTTGTCTCATTTCTGTTGCGTCCTCCGTCAGATATTTTAGACTACAATAGCGGTCTTCCTTGTTTAATGAACTCTTCTCTGCTGTTATGCACTGGTAAAAAAAAACTGCCTTAGTCCATAATCCGATGTATATTTCTCGTTTTTATGTATGTATGTATGTATGTATGTATGTATGTATGTATGTATGTATGTATACTCTAATAACACCTGATCATGAGCAAACTCAATTGACAATACTTCTTATCAATGTATGAGCAGTCGTTTTTAACTATGAGCCAATGTTGTTAAATCTGTCTTGAAAATAGAATGAATTGGACGGTTTTCTAAGTTTTTGAGTTTATAAATTTTTATATTAAATTTGTGAATTGGTTGAAAATATATTAATTAATGTAAACATCTTTACTCGGTCACTTTTACTCAGCACTATATAGCTTGCACTGTGTTGATGTCCATTTAAACCGTACACTTATATACATTTGTAAGCATCATTCTAAGGCCATGCAGTAAGACAGAGTAAACGGACGGGAAAGAGTTACCTTCCTTGTTCGACGAACTCGCCCACTTAGATCTAAAGATTTGCATGTTTTCGAAGTAAATAACTCGGGTAAGATCTAAAATATTTTAAAACAACTTGTCTTGCACCTATCATGCAGCTGTTTGTAGTTTTAAGGATATGGAGAATGGTGGATAAATGACCTAACGAGAAAAAGGAAATATAAAAACAATCTGAAATAACAAAATTTTCTATTTCTTTCACAGTAATCGTCGTAGGAAGTGAGATTCAAGACTGGAAGTATATTATTGCGATCTGTTGTGGATTCGTTGGCCTGATTATTCTGACAGTGGTCATTGTGATAGTAATAAAGACAAGACTCTGCTGTAGATGTTATGCATCTTTGTGTAAAAGATGTGCGCATGGAGTCAAAGTGACTCAGTCACAAGGAGACATGGAGGAACAAGAACTACCTGTAGTTCAATCAGATATAGTCACTGCAAAACAGAAAAATCGATTCATCAAACCGAACCCAGAGAGAGGAAAATCTTTCGCAAAAGAGGATGAAACAACGACAGTAGAATCTGAAGTTGCATTACACATGAAGGATGAAGGAAATGAGACGGTGACAATAAAGGAGCCTAGTAAATTTGTACCCAGGAAACCTAGAAAAATAAAAAACGTTACATTCATTATCAAATCAAATAGGCATATAGAAACTTTACTGCACATTCCTTTCATGCCAGAATTATTATATCAAGTCGTACCAAGACCAACAAGCTCCAGAAGAATGTTTTACCGCACTCCCACATTTATGAGTGAGAAAAGTTTAGATAAAATAGACCTCGTTTCACAAAATCAGCAGGAAAAATCACGACGACAGTTATGAATTAATTAATTTCCTACATTCAAGATTTGTCATCGGAATCAATGTGTGAAGACAATAAACAACCAGAACTTTGTGCCAGGATGTGAGAGATATTTTATTTCTTATGGAATTACCAATGATTTTATTTCTTATGGAATTACCAATGTTTTTATTTCTTATGGAATTACCAATGATTTTGTTTCTTTTGGAATTACGAATGAGTTTGTTTCTTATGTAATTACCAATTATTTTGTTTCTTATGGAATTACCAATGATTTTATTTCTTATGGAATTATGGAATTATGGAATTACCAATGATTTTATTTCTTACGAAATTACCAATGAGCTCCGAAGTGTCATTGAAATTAAAGCTGAAAAAAAAAAAAACAGCTCCTACAAAATAAAAGAAAAGAAAAGAAAAGAAAAGACAAAGAAAAGAAAAAACTAGAAACAAAAATGTAAAACAAAACAAAACAAAAAATAAATAAATAAAATAAATACCCCCCCCCAAAAAAAACCCCAACAAAACAAACATACCAACAAACAAAAAGACACACTTTACTGAGAATATTCTTATATAAAATTAGTATTTGAATGTTGGTTTGTTTAACTAGCGAGTATGGTGGCGTTTTAAAGAGAAGCAAGCAAGGCATTATATAAAAAAGCCACATTAAATTAGTTTACAATGGAAAAATCTCAAACCCGCTCAATCACCTGATATTCAAATTCCAACTCACAAAGTAATTGGAATTTCAAAATTGCGGACAGTCGCAATGCTCACAACATCACCATTATCTTTTAATCATTGTCATTCAGTCCCTATTGGAAAGATAACGTATAATACGGCAGTTGATGAAGAACACAATAGAATAGAGTCCATGTAAAATTTTACAGTCTTTACGTATTAATCAACCAGAACTCCGAAAAAGTATAGAATTAGTATCTAACATTAGTTCCGTTGAAGCAGTTCGGGTGAATCCCGCATTCCATTACCACTCACCCCACCCCTTGATCATCTGATTTCGGAATATTAACTCTAATATATTATAGATTTGTTTCCTTTTTTAAATCAAGTATTGAAGTCTTAAGACAACAATGTAATTAGCATCATGTTTAAATCTGACAATACCCTTTTCTTTTCTTTCTTTAAAAGTCGGTATGGCACATGTTATCATTGATATTACTAAGATGTTCATAGGTCAGCTGACACGGATTTGGAACAGAACCATTTTAGTAGCAGGGGTCAAAGTGTTTGCCGTTACAATAAAGCTTGCTACTCTGTTTTTGCTAGTACAAAGCCGAAATTATCAGCATATATATTAATTTTGCAGGGGGTAACTTTTTATTTCCTCTGCCTTTTTGAAAATGACTTCACTGTTTGTAGGGAACCCGCTTTAGCTGTGAAACCGAATGGTCGACTTCCAAACATGACTAAAGCAGGAACTACTGTGGAACTTGTACTGGGGGTCAGTTTGGATTTTCTTTCTAAACAGGATAGGTTTTCTTTTACCTCAATATATTTTTTTTTCAACTAATGTAATGGATATATTAATATATTTTCCTACCATCAGAGAAATGATATTTTTGTTGGTTTTTTTTTTTTTGAAACTATAATGGAGCCAGTAAATGGTTTGTCCCTCATGGCTACAGAAACTCCCAACGTCCAGTTTGGGCATTTTATAGTTGGTCAAAATAGTCAGTTCGTTCGAATATGTCTGGCATATATGATAAATTCCAGAGGCTCGCAATCAACGTACCATATCTCATGTAATTACAATGAAATGGCCACATGTCCGTGCTATTTTGATCGTGAACTTCCCATTAATTATTTTGAGATAGTCGCCACATATAACGGAACAGGTAATTCAGTTTATGCCCGTGATTATCGTCTTCAGCATGAAAGGACAACGTGTGTGGTCGTACAAAGGTTTACAGATATATAGAGAAAATAACATCCACATTCATCTGAATTTTGAATTTGAATCATTTCAATTTTCGTTTAAATTTCGTCTGAATCCTCAAATATTTACTAAACATTAGATTTAGATTAACGAATACACAATGTTTCCAATACACGGTGTTTCCAATACACATTGTTTCCAATACACAGTGGTTCCAATACTGCTTTGTTGGGGATTGGACTTAAGGAGAAGGGGGAAAGCATCTAAATCTGCCAAAGTAAGTAAAAACATGATGGATTCATACCTTTAATAAAATCGACGAATATTCTAATTCTATCCGATCACATTTAGCGAATGTTCTAACAGAAAATTTAGTGTTCGTTTCAGTTACAAGATAGAGACAGTAGTACAACGATGTTACATCAAGGAATGCGAAGGAGCACCGACCAGGCGTTCAGAGAAAGTAAAATGGTGAAGAGAACTAAAATGGAAAATTGTATTGCAAACCAGGTATAATAGTTAACAAACCGGACAAAAGAATAAATATATCGAAAAAGGTAAATCACAGAGAAGAATAGTTATCATATTAAATACGTGTCCTGCAATTTCAATGAACATCAGTTATTGCTTACGTTTAGTCGGAGATTTGTTTGGTTTTCAGTCTCTTGTGAACTTTCTAAACAAAATGAATAACTGACATGAGGTATAAATCTGTACATTCTGAATGATGAATAGAAAACTGTAAATATTTCGTAAATAGGTGTTCCAAATTTTTGTTATACGAGTGATCTTCCATTTACGCGTTATGAAGACCGGTGTGGGGATCATAAGATTATTCTATTCGTCAAAGATTGCTTCCGACTTTAAGTAAGGTACTGTATATACGACAAAAATGTTTTAGATACAAACTTGAAATCAGAATTTAGAAGCAAATGTACCTGTGGATGTACACGTTCTTATTTCTCCACAATGGATGGACTATAGGGTAGTTGAATGATAGTACGGACAGAGTCAATAACTGAGAAAAGCGCGGCAGTATTGATAAGCTGCCGAACTTTAGTCTGTATTTTGTTTCTACTTTTTATACGAAAACCGTATTATAACGCAATATTATCACTAAATCGTGCATGTCAAAGGATTCTGTTAGCGATGAATGACAAAAATGATAAAAGTACTATGGAGGAAATACTCCTAAATGAATAATATTATTAAAATTGCTTCCTGTAATCACAACAATGAAGATCGATGTAACTTCTCTAAAAGAGGAAAATAAAGCAAGAATAATTTCCCGATACCTCATCTCCTTTGTCATGAACTTTAAAACATCATTAGATGACAGAATGAACACCTACTGCTGAATGACTGAACAGCTACTGCTGAAAGACTGAACACCTACTGCTGAAAGACTGAACATTTACTGCTGAAAGACTGAATGCCTATTGCTGAAAGACCGAACACCTACTGCTGAAAGACTGTACACCTACTGCTGTAAGGTTGAACACATACTGCTGAAAGACTGGACACCTACTGCTGAAAGACTGTACACCTACTGCTGTAAGACTGAACACCTACTGCTGTAAGACTGACCACCTACTGCTGAAAGACTGTACACCTACTGCTGTAAGACTGAACACCTACTGCTGAAAGACTGGACACTTACTGCTGAAAGAACGTACAACTACTGCTTAAAGACTGAACACCTACTGCTGAAGGACTGCGTATTTGATGGAAAGCTATTTTTCTTCTGCACGGGCACATTCCCGGTATAATTGTAACCAGATCTGATGCACAGTTCGTTTAAATTTTTGTGTGCAGTGCAAATGTTAATATGTAAAAACAGCATTACACACAGACACACACACGATCACCGCAGGTTTTACTTGAATCATACATGTATGTTAATTCGAAACTAACCCAAAATATGCATAAATATACACTAAGTTTTACTTATGTTAACACTGTTTTTCAATTACTCGTCTTTCAATCTTCCATTTTTAGCTCTTGCATATACGGTTCCACTGTCTTTCTACTATGCAATAGACAAAGTATTCTCTTGGATTTTGTGTTTTGTGGATCTTGTATTATATTGTTTTACCAATCTTTGATTTGAACATTTTATTCGTGCATCATTTGTGAGAGTTTGAATAAAAGTTTACTGCTGTGGATATTTTAACTGTTTATGTTATAATTAATATTGTTATATGTTCCGATTCGATCACCATGGACATTGTACATCTTCTTTCTAGCCATGACTATGACTGATGCGTACATAAACCTTTACGGTAACATGATTATCTCTTCACTCTGCCTTTTGACGTTTTCAAAACTTAAACAAGTTAATACATGTAGCTTGACTCTGATGGCTTTTGCAAGACATAGCTTCAAGTACATGTGGACTGACTCAGATACGTTCTGTAAGACATGACTTCAAGTAACTTCAGATTGACTCGGATGCCTTCGTAAGACATAGCTTCAAGTAGATGTAGATTGACTTGGTTGCCTTTCTGTAAGACATAGCTTCAAGTACACGGTTGATTGACTTGGATGCCTTTCTGTAAGACATAACTTCAAGTACACGGTTGATTGACTTGGATGCCTTTCTGTAAGACATAGCTTCAAGTACACGGTTGATTGACTTGGATGCCTTTCTGTAAGACATAACTTCAAGTACACGGTTGATTGACTTGGATGCCTTTCTGTAAGACATAACTTCAAGTACACGGTTGATTGACTTGGTTGCCTTTCTGTAAGACATAACTTCAAGTACACGGTTCTTCCGCTTTTGTGGCTTTTTATACCCTAAGAAGGGGGGTGGGGCGTGGAACAGTATATTACTCTGCTTATAAGGCTTTTCATACCCTGCAGGGTGAAGGGGCGTGGAACATTATAGTACTCTGTTTGGGAGGTTTATGCCAACTGTTCAGGAATGGGGAAGTCTAGACTGCGTAGTATTGTGGATGGGGAAGCTGAGATTCCGTAGTATTGTGGATGGGGAAGCTTAGACTCCGTAGCATTGTGGATGGGGATGTGCAGTCAAAGTGGCCAAAAAATAGTATCCATTTAGATACTGCAAACAATTTAAATTCGATTAAAGTACTGGTGATACACCTTGATTCTAGTACAACTAAGTTACTATGACCGTATAATTTGAATCGCTATGATAGCCAAAAAACTGAATTAAGTATAGTTTACATTTGACAATATCTAAGCAAAACCCCTTAAGTATAACAATAATCCGAGATATGTTTCTACAATCTAATCAAGAAATGGAATTAAAATTTAGGAACTGAGAGAACTCTGTCTGAAAAGAATTAAGTAGACCTTTTAAAACTTCGTGTTTGTAACATATAAACCTCACCAATAACGGCCTATTGTGCGTTATTCAATACCCAATTATCAATAAACCTGTCGCTTGCCTTAGCTTTACACCTAGAAGTGAGTTTAAATTTATAGCTGAACTGTCTAAAGCCATCTCAGATTACGCAATAACGATTAGTGGCAAATTAGGTACATGTAATCAGTATCAATCTGGTACAAAATCTGGTTCAGGGAAGTAAAAGTTACGATGTTATATTAATAACAGCATCCAGTCTCGAAGCATTCGAGTTAAGATGGCTTAATTTCTCCTGTAGTTCTTGATTGTCGAACAATATGCAAAAGTTTAAATTTTTTTTTTAATTGCAACAAATAATAAAAACATAAATAATAAAAAAAATAAAACCATGCAAACATGGTTATATATCTCTCTCTCTCTCTCTCTCTCTCTCTCTCTCTCTCTCTCTCTCTCAATCATGAAACAATGTATCGTATTAATTACTTTAGCAACTGAATATATAATTAAATTGGTTTCGTTGAGAACATCATCCACTGACGTAATACATACCTTGAAAAATAAAAATGTCTCTGGTACTCACATGTAACTTAGGACACTTAAATATAACAGTAGCAAACAGTCCATTACTATCGCAACTACGTGCCATAGTATCTATGTACACGATTAACAATGTGCCTCTAACAAAAACAATGCCGAAGTCACGACTTGAAAATGAATCGTCTCTTTTCAAATTCACTCATCTATGTAGCGTAAGCAAGGAGATCTTGAGAAACAATTGACGTGCGATTTTTGTCACAAAGTACACAGCGAATGGATAGGACTATCGATGGTGTTATAGACATCGTCGTGTCTCTTCTACTCTTTTTAGTGCTTGTGTTTATTCATACATGTAAATCCGGATGTAAGTCGTTTTAATCAATAATTTAATTGATTATAAAAGGAAAACGCACGAAGAGATAACACGACAATTATGATACATGCTTTGTTGTCTAACAAATAATGTTTTCTTGAAAAGTGCATGACCCTTTGATTTATTTGGTATATTTGGGAAGTTAACATAAGAATGAAAGGAGTTGCTGGAGTGTTCTACTTCTGTGCGATATTTATAATCATCCATCTCGTAAAACATGCCGGTGAGTATAAACTCAAAATTTGACTTTTTGTAGATATAAGTACAATGCACATCGCGTTTGAATTTTTAATACGGATTTCTTAAACTTTAAAACGCATTAATGATATCATTTCAATCCGTACGAATTCGATGAACAAATTATTTAGACAATGGTTTTAATCAATATTGTTTCAAAAGCTAGCGTTATTTCAAAAGGCGGGTCTTCGCTTAACTTTACAAATTTTACATGGATTTTATTCTGCAGTCGTTACAATTTAATCATTACATACGAAAAAAATAGATATCTTTCGGGAGTTTACTCACACATTTAGGTGTGTTTCGTACTATATTTTTAACTGCTTTTATCCAAGCATCCCGTTTCATCTAGATTTGGCGCACACAGTATTAGAGAGAGAAGGGAGGGGGGGGGGGGCGGAGAATTTAATACATTTCGATGGTTCTTTGAAAAACTTCAGTAATAATTTTTGTGCAAACCGTTTTTCCGTGTTTTCAGCTTAAGATGGTGCTTTAAAGCTTTGTGTTTATATGGTGTGAAATAAAATATCTTCACAAAACCTTATTTATCGCAGCTTTGTATGTGTTTAATTTACAAGCAGGCTTCGAGAAACTCGGTGATACCAAATGTTTGTTTTTGTTTAATTTACAAGCAGGCTTTGAATAACAATGTGATACCAAATTTTGTAGTAAAAAACAAAATTATAGGTAGTCCCAATACACGGATGTAGAATTTGGTGGTGGTGGTGGTGAACTAAGACGGCCGAATTCTCTCAATCTGTTCTTATCACAATCATTTATAAATAGTATTCTTTTATTTTTTGTTGACCTACATATACCCCAATCCGAATAAGAACTCCACCACACCACGTCATCACACCCCTCCCCCGTACTGCTAGTCTTTGCCACTTTTCACGTACCTACTTGTGTATTTTGGGTCTGTTGCTAAGCTGTAAGAACTTGGAGAACTTGTATCATGTGATTTAAATATAGTAAAAAATATGTTTAAACCAACAAGTGGTACTTATTTGTGTTAAAAATAACTGAACAGTCTGTATGTCTATAGGCGATTCCTGATGCCAATTGCTACATCGTAACACTATATGTTTCATAATGCGATCTTTACGGAACGAGCAGTAACAGCACACATACCTTTCCAGTGCTTTGTGGCGTCAACCAATGCAGTTTATTATTTGCAATTTATCTGTGAAACGGGACTGTTCCCTCTCTGCTACTGTCGCCAGTGGAGGAAGGCAGTGTGCTGCAGGTATCACGGTACCAATTTGTTTTTCCATTGACCTCAATGTTAGCGTTTTTGGTGAAATAAACATACTTTCTACACTGCTTTCGAATGCGTGTTACACACTGTCATAGAGAGCAATGTTGGGTCGTCAATTTGACAAGGACAGAGCCAGGTACTCCACTGTATTTAAGAGAGATACCTCTGATAGAACTCGACAGCGGTAAGGGTTATCCAGTCACAACAATGACGTTTTTCAATGTTGTCTGCTGCATTTTTAATTTAAAAAAAAAATAAATACAAAATATAGATATAAATAAATTAACATAATCTCATATACTGCCAAAAGACTCATCTTTTTTATGTCTGACATAAACTACAACTCTTACATAATGCATCAATAACAGCTGGTTTTGTTGTTTATACAATGATCTCTACACATTAGGCTCCGCCCCTGTGCTTTTGCAATTGGTACCGTCATACCTATAGCCAAACCTTTTTTCCCATAATCTGTGATATAGCTCGAGACTGTACTTGTAACATATATACTTAGTCTTGCTTACCAAAATCAATTTTATGAGATACCAAGCTAAGTATTATATTAATTTGCATGGAAATGTCATTTTGTTGTTTCAGCTGCTATTTCCATACTTGTGCTTTACATCAAAACTATTTTTTTCTAATAAAACGATTTGTTTTAACTGTGAGTTTTGTTTTATTCATATAATCACTTATTAAACTTCACATGGGTGATATGGAATGAATTACATAATATCATTTAATGTAATAACCAGGTCAAAGGTTAACAGAACTTCACATGGGTGATATGGAATAAATCACATTATATCATTTAATGTAATAACCAGGTCAAAGGTTAACAGAACTTCACATGGGTGATATGGAATAAATTACATTATATCATTTAATGTAATAACCAGGTCAAAGGTTAATGGTCTAAATTTGTATGTACTTCAAAAAGAAGAATTCATCTAAAGTAAATTACTTTATATATGTTTAGAAGTCACGGAACTTAGCATCAGATACAGGTGGACATGACCCATTTTTATTATAAGGTATACGCTTTCGACAGTTTACACTGACTGCAGATGCATGAGATCACTAAGCCTGTCTTTCCACAAAAGTCAGCCCATCCATCGGCTATGTAACACAAATATAAAAGCTTTGCTCCTTTGTGGAGTTGAATAAAATGCGTATGATAAGAGAATGTCGCCAAATCTGGCACATTACAGCTTCTAATCACGTATTTTGGATTTTGGGTGAAATTTGGAGGATAAAATACAGAACAATGCCAAGCGAAAACAGTAAGTACAGCATGTCAAATGGAGTTAATAACTGGAGGAAAGCGTACATATTAAAGGGATATTTAGCTTATAACAAATGAATCAAAAGACACAACAGGAACATTAGGAAAATGAGAACGAAAAGGTTGATCACATTACTTTAGACACATGTGTGGAGGCAATGCCCCATTAATCCTAGGACAGTCCAAAGGTACATGTACTATTACGTTCCTTACCCAAAGTCTGAGATGAAAGGGTAAATAATCTCAATCACAGAGATGTATATGTTGATACTGAACCTACACATGAAATTAACAATAACTGGCTTAAGTTAGGCACACCTGCCCCCAACCGAAAAATATACATGTATCTATTTTCGGACCTTTCAAACTTGCTGAGCGAATGTTTAAATCGGTTGTACTTTCATTTGCATCAAGATTGGTGATTTTTCACACTGAATCTTCTCTTTATCTTTATAAACATCCATTGAAAATGCAATGTCATGTATCGTGTAAGGGAGATAGCTGAATGAAATACATAAGGTGTTGTATTTTTATTTCCTCCGATATATTATCAGTGTAATATGAATTAGTTCATGGAAACATGTATCAACTTGCTTACAATTAAATTATTCAAAACTAAATTACTGATAAAGTGAGAACCTAACATTCAGGCTTCTATATGTAGCTGAGACTCTGAGAGTGATTTAATTTTATTTTTCCGAGATGAGGAGGCTGCCTCATGTTATACAGAATGCCGGTGTGTGGAGTACCGCCTTCAGTAAACATGCCAATATAATCACATGTTATACAGAATGCCGGTGTGTGGAGTACCGCCTTCAGTAAACATGCCAATATAATCACATGCTATTTTGGATTCTTGCAATGGGACGCAAAGTTTGAGTAGAGTGAAGCATTAATGCAAGGAATGGACAATATCTGTCTAATGTGGTTACCATTCAGAAATGTTTGACCGTATATGAGTAAATTCCAAAAGAAACAGTTGGACTGAAATAAGAAGATTAGTTGAAAGTCAGTAGAAGGTTAGAACTAGTCTTACACAAGTGTCATTTTGAAATGCTGATTTGAAGAAACTGCACTTGTCTGATGGTATGCGTGCTACGTCTACAAAATAACTTTATCAACCACATAAAACATTCCAAAATAAGAAAGTGTACTAAAAGGATCAATTATTGCATGACACTAAAAACGAAAAGTGGGCATTAAGACAGTATATTTAATAAATTACCTAAACTTACTCGTGCCAGAATATCCTTTGTGATATAAAGTGATCTACAATAACTGAAGCACCTTCATGACCTCTAAAGTGTTCTCTATCCTGGTGTATGGCATGCTTTACAAGAACCACATAGTTACTGTTTGTAATGATTTAATGATTAATTGTGTTTAAATAACTTTTTTTTCTTGCATATATGCCAATCTCGGAGCTGACCCCCCAAATCAAAACATCAATTCATACAACTCTTTGTCTGCCATAGCTATATTCAATAAATGACTCACCAACCCCAATGCCAACATGTGTTATTTTCTAAAGATTTC